>ONZK01000370.1:0-14642 GCA_900322385.1 Pharnaceum exiguum | reverse complement strand
CGACCGTGCAACGCACGGACAAGAAAACTAGTAAAAGAAAATAAAGAAATTAAATGCTGGCTAGCCCGCATTACACGTGCAGCCAAGAAGAAAAAGGGTGAAGAAAAGAAAAGAAAAGGAGAATATGAAGCCCAAAGGCCCAGAAACAATGACGTGGTTACAAAGAAGGAAGAGGAAGTCAGATAACAAAACAAAAAGTCAACCCAGCCTACCTTACTACCCCTGCTACTAACCCTTCATGATCAGAACCCAAATCACCGAACAAAAAAAACCTAGAAGCCCTCATGAATCAAAATACAAACACATTAACATACCCTCACCAATCGGGTAACCCTTGATCAATCACCAGCCTACAAACAAAACATCATCATCAGCCATCCTGTTAATGGGCTTTGTTGGACGAAAATAGTAGGCTTCGAATTCGCATTTTCGGCAACAGTAGTAAGTAAAGGAGAACAAAGCTGCAAGTATAAAAGTGAGGTTTCAACTACAACTAGTTATAAACCCGTGCGATGCACGGGAGTGGTATAGTTTTCTTTTAATAAAAAATCTTGCAGTTGAACAATATTTCTAGTTTGCGTTTTTTGTTTAAGGATCGATTAATATATTATATGTAATTTTCGTATCCCCTTTGATCATTTTTTTTAAATATAATTTGTAATTTGAGTTTGTAATTTTATAGATTGTTGAATTAACTTAAATAGTTTTCTCCAATCATAATAATAAAGTTTTTTAATTTTTCAAAGTTTCATTTGACACAAACCGGTCCTATATTTTGAATGTTGGTAATAATATTTTTTCCAAGTTGTGTCTTTTAATTGATAATAGTTTAAGCAAATGAAACTTTAATGAAACTATGCCTAAACGTATAGTGTCTTGTAAACATAAAGAACCATACAAATTATTTACAATTGAAATGTAAAACTAAATTATTTTCAAATTATGGTTTTTTCTCAAATTTTTGATGAAATAAGTGGTGAATAATGTGAGTGATTTCGAATTCAAATGATCTTCCAATCTCATGTTCATAACACCACTCTTTTCCTATAGAAGATGTTTGTCGTACACAAAAAAAACTTCTGTATTTGATCCACATTAAAATAAATTTACTTTAGAATGACTGCAATTCAAGAAAAACCTAGGTGTATTTTGTTTTTTTGTACATCCTCCCTTATTCTACTTTCCCATCTTGTACAAATTTTAAAAATGCATTTTGAAAATGCATTTGTATGTGGAAGAAAATTCATTCAAAAGGTGAGAAACATGCATTAGGGTGTACAATGGATCAATATAATCCAAGGTGTACCATATAAATTGCCGAAAGATTGCGTGAAACGTAAACACCAAAAATCCAATTATATTTGTGTTAAACACGAACTTGATCGAAATGACCCATTTCTTTTTAAAAAAAATATGAGAGTAGTGCATTCAGTTTTACTATTGATTTTGAAATTCAATGGAATATTAGTGAAATATGAAATTTTGATAAATAAACTATGATAATAAACCTCGTTGGATCAAACAGAAACTGTACTTTAGATAGCATGAAAATTTCAAATCCAAACCAAACAACATGAAAAACGGTGAACTTGGAACGACTAAGCTACTAATCTCATACTTGTTTTTTTTGGTAAGATATCATATATATTACCAACGATCATAACCGATCAAATCATTACAAATTCTAATGGTGAACTTGGAACGACTAAGCTACTAATCTCATACTTGTTTGTTTTTTGTAAGATATGATATATATTACCAACGATCATAACCGATCAAATCATTACAAATTCTAATGGATTAAAAGGGTACCTTCTAGGAAGAGCTCCTTCTAACACATTAAGTATAACTAAAAGTTTTTTCTAGCCATTCACTATCCTCTCTTCTAGATTTATGATTCATATCTCATACTTGTTTGATAGATCAAACAAATAGTTTTTTTCTTCATATTATTCATTCTTTTTTTCTATTTTGAGGGGGTATAATATTTTTTTTTTCATCCGAGATATATAAGTGGATTAACTTTGAACATGTTGGGTTTTAGGACTTTAATAATTGTGCTATATCACAGCATATCAGTTTAGGATATCAGGATTTATATTGTTCGTTTCCTTTTCTTTTGAATAAGACATCTCTTTTTTATATATTATTCAAAAATATGAGGTAAATATAAAGTTCTAATTAATTATTAAAGAAATTTTGAAAAAATTGACACTACCTCAAAATGCAAATCCAAACGAATTAATGCGACAAAATCTGGATGAGAAATAACTGAAATCTTACTAAGCGACTAACCAGTTTGCCAAGTCTAGATAGAGTATTATTTCGTATTTTTCATCCCTACTTTGTCGGTGTATAAACTTCTAATTTTGCTTAGAGTTTGAGGGGGTATAAATTTGATAGTTAGTTTGAACTTTGTAATAGATTTTGATTTTTGTGATAAATAACCATCTAAAACTTTAGATTTGCATGCTCTTATTCTTTTACCCTTAATTTCTAAAAAAGTTTCATGATGGAGTATATAATGTTTAATTCTCTTTTTTTTTTCATTTACAAAAGACGTCTCTTTATTTTCATGATAATATAGGGAATGTTCTTTTTCATCTTTTAAAAACTTATTTTCAGTTATGCTAACTTAAGTTCGCTTCAGTTCTGTTCGTTTGTTTAATCATAAGAAGTTGTGACACCGATATCAATTCGTAATTCTTGGTTTAATATATTACAGATTACAAATTTAGTGTTAACACAATAATTAAATTTAAAATTTCATTTTAACACATTTCATTCTAATTTAGTTTAGTTCAATTCGGGGTGTGTTTTGTTCGTCTGTAAGGTTCTGAACTGAAAAACTGAACTGAGCCGAAAATACTGAAGGCATTTTAATTATAACTAAAACTAAACCGAATTGAACTGGAAAAACTAAACTGCAAAAACTGAACCGTATTGAACTGGAAAAAATTAAACTAAACTAAACTTGGAAAAACTTAACTATAGTACTACATGCAAACAAAAAACAGCTTCGGTTAATAGAATTTGGAAAAAACATGTCCAACAATGTTAGATTTTTTTTCTTCTTTTGAATAAGGCATTTCTTTGATTTTCATGTGACACATGAATGCATGATGACACATGGCAACAAAGATGCCACATGGCAAAGACGGAGGAGATGGTTAAAGCAATCCTTGGTTTAATTTATATTATTATAGATTTTATGATGCCCTAATTAGTTTAGTTTTAGTTTTAGTTTTAGTTTTAGTTTAGGGCTTATTTTCTTATCAATTCATCTATGCAATTTCAGTCTTCTCATCAATAATTTCTGTCTCCTACTACTATTAATTCAGTCGATTTTCTTCTAGAATTTTCATTATATTTGCAGCTTTAATTTCCAGTTCCATTGAGTTCTTGTATGTGCGTTTGCAAATTAGTTATGTGTCGGTTTCGCTCTTACTCAATAGGTTATTTTGTATATTACTAGTATAATGCTAATTGGTGACACAATTGGGATTGGATAGTATAAATTGTTAGTTAGTCGTTGTTAGGTGTTGGTGGGATCGACTAGTTGTGTCTCCTATCACTAGGTTCCATTAGTTAGTCGGTTCATATTTGTGGTGTTCAATTAGTTTAGTTAGAATTTAGTTTTCTTCGTTGAGTTATAGGTTATTAGTTTTCTTACTATCAGCTAGGCTTAAGTCGTTAGTCATTAGTTGTTTGTTGTTAGTCAGTTTAGTAGATATCCTAATTTAGTTCAGTTTAATTTTGTTTTAGGCTCAAATTATCATACACTTGTCTTCGTGTGATCTACCTCTACTTACCTAGACTACAATTTAGTTAGTAGTGTTTTTATTTGTGAGCCCCGACATCCAACACTTTCCATTGCACAAGATTTGCAAAGTTATTTGCAAATGACATGGGGTATATTAAAGCAAATTTACAAATTTGCTACACGTTATATTGTAAATATCATTAGTAGTTAGTAGACACTAGGGGTGGGTCGTATTGGTAGGGTTTGAGTTCGTGTCGTGTCAACTTTTGTCAACCATAAATTATAGATTAGAGAAAATGCACAAAAAATTGGGTAAATCTATTTCATAATTAATACCGGATACTAATAACCCCTCGCCTACACAATAATAACATATCGAGTACATAATAATGACTACTCAACTATACAATAATGACCCATCTTATACAGACTCATGTATGAAACGAGTTTACACAAATTTTTGTAGAGAAAATGGGGCATCTTGACAAAAAGGACAAAAAAAACGAAAAAGAAAAGAGGGCGTAAGCTTATGTGCTATGTCCAGTTCGCTATCATCTGATGACAAATAAGTTTTCTGTTAAACATCAGTAATCCAGCGGGAAATCGAGTTTATAGCTTGTTGAATGCTGACACCAACATGAGTCCGTTCGTGAGCTCGCTTTTCCACCTCCACCACGTGACTCTCTGACCACCCCCAGTCCCCAAAACTCTGCTCTTTTCATTTGTTTGTCCCACCCGTGCACTCCAATCTCTCTCTTCCCTACCTCCATCCACTCACTCACTCTTGCTCTTCCTCCAAATGCCATTCACCATCAACAATGCAGCATCATCATCATTGCACTATCATCTCCTCCCTACTCATTCTACTTGCCTTTAATAACCCAACATCTTTGGCAAAACATCATCCCCACACACTACCCTCTGACGCCCATGCCTTGTTAGACTTCAAGCACAAAGCTGACCCTCACAACAAGCTCACATTCAACACTAAAATCTCCCATTGCAGATGGCAAGGCGTACAATGCCTTGGCTATCGAGTCTTTCGTCTTGTCATCGAAGACACAGACTTAAGCAATGGCATTTTCGCCCATGCCACTCTCACTCGTCTCGACCAGCTCCGAGTCCTTAGCCTACGCAACAACTCGCTCTCCGGTCCAATCCCCGACCTCTCCGGTCTAACCAACCTCAAAGCAATCTTCCTTAACCAGAACCGCTTCTCGGGCAGCTTCCCACCCTCGATCGCTACCCTTCGCAGGATCAGGACCGTTGATTTGTCCTACAACAGCCTCACGGGTGAGCTGCCAATGTGGCTGGCCCAATTGGACCGTCTTTACTACTTAAGTCTGCAGTCTAACGGATTCACGGGGGAAATCCCACCCTTTAACCAGACCACATTGTTAGTTTTCAATGTTTCTAGTAACAGTCTCGGTGGTCCAGTTCCTTTCACGCCAGTTTTAGCTCAGTTTCCTCCCTCCGCTTTCTCCAACAATCCGGGCTTGTGTGGTGAAATTCTTAACCAAGATTGCCAAGTCAATTGGCCTTTCTTTGGCCCTGCTACCGCCACGGCTCCGGAGCCATTCCCGTCATCATCACCGTCACCAGAGGTACATAGTTTAGTTAGTAAAGTTGGCAATCAAATACGTGCATTCAATTGACGCAATTAGTTTGTCTAGCACTAGTAGTTACAATTTCTTTGGACAGCTATTAATAAATTTTACAATAGATGTACTCTTTGGTCAAGGGTTATAGTTAATTAAGTTAACTTGTTCAAACCTCGGGAAAGTAAGGTAGCATATATCTGGAGGGAAGCGCGCACGGGGTCAATATTATATCTATGTAAGAACTAGCAAAAAATAAACTGCAATAGACTGCATACAACATACATTACTTGAACCAAACTATACAGTAGCATTGATGTGAGATATGCCAGCCAATTTTAATTGATCTTGGTGATATAAGAATTATCTATTACTGTAGGACGACAAGCAGGTGCGAGGAGTTGAGTTAGCTCAGCCAAGTCATAAAGTTCACAGAAGGAAAGCAATCATTGCGGGGTTTTTAGCAGGAGTGATTGTACTAATCGCGTCAGTTGTATGCTTTGGAATGGCGGTAAGGAGGAGGCATAAATATGACTTGGCGGATACAATGGCAACAGATTACTCGGCAGCTGCGGATGCTGCAGCTGTTATGAGAACGGAGGAGGAGAAAGAAGAGAAGGTGAAGAGCGCACAGCAAGTACAATGTCAGATGAAATTGTCTAGTGAACAAGGAGGGAGTTTGGTATTCTGTGCGGGCGAGGCGCAGCTGTATACTTTGGACCAGTTGATGAGTGCTTCTGCGGAGCTGCTAGGGCGAGGGACCTTGGGAACTACCTACAAGGCGGTGCTTGACAACCGTCTGATCGTTTGCGTCAAGCGGATAGATTCAAGCAAGATGGCTGGCGCTGGGAAAGAGGCATTTGAGAGTCACATGGAATCAGTGGGCGCGCTGAGGCATCCTAATCTGGTTCCTTTGAGAGCTTATTTTCAAGCCAAGGAAGAAAGGCTTCTGGTTTATGATTATCAGCCCAATGGAAGTCTTTTCTCCCTCATCCATGGTACGTTCCGTTTCTTTTCCCAAGTCATTGTTGTCTGTATAAGTTGCGAAGCCTGGCCAGATGCCGACCAAAAGTCGACCTGTTGATCAAATTAGTCGTTTTAGGATAGCAGTAACATTCAGGTGAAAGATAGATAAAATTTAAAACGGTTTGATCGAGTTGAATTGGCTACACTGGTTCAAAATCAAGCCAAACCTTATCTAACTTAGTTAAAAATTGGCAAAAGTACAAGTTTTGCTCAGAATTGGTGATAGTTGTCAATCAGCTCAACTTGACTTCATTCAGTTGAAAGTTTGATCCAAAAGGCAGCTCAGCTTGATCAGTGTTTTATGTGAACTGAGCTCACTTTGGTCTTTGGTTAATTTATTTTCCACCTCTCTTATTATGTCAAGGGAGTATCTCCTCCTGTGTTTCTATCACTATGTTTTCACGGGACTCCATAGAAGTAGTATTGATATACTGCTTTGAAGAATAATTAGTTTAAATTCATACACGTGATTTTGAACCATCTGCCTTGTTAGAGTGACTATTCCTTCTAAGACTTAACTATATTTATTCAATGGTCAGTACAATTATACCACACACATGTCACGAACTAAAGAACGTTTAAGATTTGATTTGAACTACAATAGTCAGAAGACTTGATTTTGTAACACAACTAAATTGTGAAAAATGTATTATGGACAAATGTTGAACTGATATTTTTTTATTTAAATTATACGGAGGATATGGTTAAATTTTTATATAAGACTAGCTGAATGCCGCGACATTAATTTGATAATTGTTACATGTTCGATGATTGTACATAATTAATTAATTTCGATAACACCACTATGATAATTTCTAATTATTATTATTATTGATAAAGTATCATTGTTTAACAATAAAGTGTAGAAGTTTAACCGCTCATGATGGCTTCCTTCTAACAATGAAGTGTACAAGTCTACCATATGCAAAACTATTGAAATGCAATAGTTGTAGCACTTCGTGTTCTCCTCATGACCTTATATGAGAGATTCTTAAGGGGCAACTCATGGTTTTGGCTAATTTTGATTATATTATTTTATGCTTTTATAAAGAACCAAAAAATATACCCATGACACTATGTGTAGTTGCATTGCAATTTTGACGAAATTCATGACACTATGTCTTGCAGTGCAATTTTGACGAAAATCAACTCATGTCATGTACTGCTCATACCTAAGTAGCTCATACCTAAGTAGAGACATATAATAGTAATTTTAAGTTTATGTGCTTGACAAACTCTTCTAGCTCCCTTAGTGAGACTATTATTTGTAATTAATCGATGTTTTTCCAAATTTTGTGTAAAATTTTCGGTTCATTTTATTTTGACTATAGAGTTTTTACTACAATCTTTTTTATATAGTTTAGTCTTGTAAATTTTAATTTAGGGACAAAATGGATTACGAAACTCATTAACTAAACCTTGCCACTAAAAACAAACTGCGTGGACCTTTTTTTCCTTTCCTTTTCAAAAGTGAAAATACAAACTGAACTAAATAAATCTTAATTTTCTANNNTTCAAAGAGATAAAATGGTCATTTGTTAGCTTTCTAAATGTAAATTACCATGTATGTGATGTAATTATAAGTACAATAATATTAAATTTCATTCTTTTATTTTATTTAATAATCAAAATTATTAATAAATTATTTCCATAATTTGTGTCATCAAATATATTGGTGACCTTATAAATTACGAAATTTTAATTTGTACACTAATATATTAAAATCATTTGATGTACAAGTAAATGTTTGACAAATTATAAATATATAGATATTTCAAATTTTTGCACCTTACGTTCTAATATTCTCTCTGTTTTCTCTTTTATTATACTACTATTTAGCTCAACCATCTTTGATGATTTGGCTCTGATAATTATTACTTTAGGATATATTGGATCCTTTAATTAGTTGATTGAATTTGTGTTCATCTAATATAATATAAGAGTTAAAACAAAGGAATTGTTGCTTCCATAGATGATGTGGTATATAATTACAATATTGAAACTTATCAAAGTTAATGGTTCCATGAATGAAGGGTGTGTTTTATCGTCTGAAGAAAACTCATAACACATAACAAAACTCATAACACATAACAGTTATGAGTTGCACAATTTAAGGGTTCGTTTTGTTCGTTGCACAATTTAAGGGTTCGTTTTGTTCGTCCGTAGAAAACTTCAATTGCATTGAGCTTAGCTAACTGAAAAAAATTATTTTTAAAAAAAATTGTAACTAAACTAATTAAAAACTAAAGTGTACATCTGTACTAAACTTAAAAAAAAAAGTAAGATGTTTCGTTCATATTTACGTAGACGTAGTGTTACAAATTGACCTTTAGATGATTATGTACTATAATAAAATGGCTAAGAAAATCTTTTAGTACTTCTTATTTTTGGTGAATTTGTTGGAAGTAAATACTTAAATACAACAATGGGTTAATTTTGGAAACAACCTCCCTGTTTAAGGGTAAGGTTGCGTACATTCTGACCCAGGCACCTCCATTTAATGGAGATCTACACTCGGTTGTTGTTGATACGTAGTGTTACACCGCGGAATTTAGTTTTATTTTCTTCGTTCACTTGACTTTAGTTTTCGCTACAATTGCCTTTAATTTTCTTTGTCCAATACCTTGAAGAAAGAATATGATAGTTTAATTACTATAATGCAATAAATTTTAGTAAAGAACATAGAGTATATAAGCTTACGGTAAATTTTTTTGGTAAATGAATATATGTTGAAGCACTACGAATTATATATGGGAAATTCCCATTCAATGGGGGTGCTCATGGTGGATGTACGCATTCATACGCCTGTTTAAGAGTTTCTAAACCCATTGTTGCATTGAAGTATTGACTTCCAACAACTTTACCAGAAATAGAAATATGAAGTACTAGAAGGCTTTAATAGCTATTTTGATATAGTTCATAATTACCTAAAGCTAAAAGATATTTAAATTTTTGATGAACCGAGGTGAGTATGAATTTCAAAGCTCATCGTGCTCATGGCTCGACCTTAAGTAAAATAATTGTGAGTCCAACTGGCAGACCCAAGCACAGGCTTAGGCTCATTATCACCCCTAGTCTACTTTCTTTGGGATTTATCTTCTTTGACATTTTTTTCCAAGTAAGGTATTTTAATAGGATTCACATTAGTTCAAGTGCATCCACTGTTTAGAAATTTGTATAACTAGAATTATGTTGAGTTCAATGCGGAAAGACTTTTGGAGACTTCCTGCAATTACTTAATATTGACATATTCTTACTACACTTCAATTTAAGGTATGATATTATCCATTTAAGCTTCTAAAGTTTCACAATATTTATTTCTTCCAATTATCTAATTCTCATTAGCTCTTGAGCTTAATATTGAAACTCATAGCCTATGGATTCTATATATAAAATAAAAATGTCAATTGAAATAACAAAAGGAAACCCCCAATAGTGAACCTTTTTCGAGCCTTTGAATTGTTGCAACCTATTTGTTAATGTTTTTCGGTTTCTTCATGGATTTATGTAACAACAAGCAATTTGTTTGTTAAACAGCATTAGCCGGCAACACTGCAACAGTCCCTTCAATAATCTATTATCTCTAATATAAAAAAATCTCCCTCATGTAGGTTCCAAATCAACTAAAGCCAAGCCTTTACACTGGACATCATGCTTGAAAATAGCAGAAGATGTGGCCCAAGGTCTCTCCTACATTCACCAAGCGTGGAGACTAGTCCATGGCAACCTCAAATCTTCAAACGTTCTCCTTGGGTCTGATTTTGAGGCTTGTGTCACCGATTATTGCTTAAGTGTGCTAAGTGAGTCATCACCCTCTGTAGCTGAGAATGATCTGAACTCGTTCGGCTACAAGTCACCAGAGATTCGTAAATCTGGTTCTCAGGCTACAGCCAAATCAGATGTATATGCATTTGGAGTGTTGCTTCTTGAACTGCTGACGGGGAAACCCCCTTCAGAACACCCGTATATGACACCAAAGGATGTTGTACAATGGGTAAGGATTGCACGGGATGTTGATGATGGCGGCAAAGATGAGAATAGGCTAGCTATGCTTCTAGAGGTGGCGATAGCTTGTGGAATTGCTTCACCAGAGCAACGGCCTAACATGTGGCAAGTGTTGAAAATGTTGCAAGAGATCAAGGAAGCTGTATTGACGGAAGAAAATCATTTGGCTCCCGGTGAAGGGATGTCGTAATATCTGGCCAACTCTTTGTATATCTTAGGAATCAGGTAACAGAGCACCATATGAATAGACGAGAGGTGCGATTTTCCAAGATCTGTCGAATTCCATTATTTGTTCTAATAATCGATTGTTCGGATACAGAATGCTGGGGAAAGATACGGCTTGAATTACGTGTACTTGATAGAGAGCTTAGTGGAAACGAACTAGACAGTGACGAATAGACAATTAATATCCACATAATAAAAATATCATCTAGTAATATAATAATTCAGAACTTTTTTTTTTAACAATGGATACAACATCTGATAGAAATCGGATGATTTAAAAAGTAAAAGGAGCTCCCGATTTCTAGCCTTCAGAGCTAGGTTATGAGCGACCTTTACAACTTCTATGATTTTGTTCAAAAGAAGATGGTAATGCACTTGACATATTAGTCACTAATGCCTCTTAGAATCATTCATCCAATTTAGGCGTAATAATTTGGCGAAATTGCTGGGAATAATCCCTACTTGGGTCGATTATTCCAAAATAATCTCAACTTTAAAAATTGCTAGAAATAATCCATACTTGGACCTTTGTAGCCCGAACCGATCTAATTAAATTTTTACAACAAGTTTTTTGATAAATTACACCTTATTTAACCCATCAATTTTAATTTTGACTATGAAATACATTAATTCTAATGAATAAATACATAGCCAAAGTTTTTATTTCACATTTTGACATATTTTAAAATGTCATGGGATCATTGTGGGTTACAAGGGTCCAAGTAAGGATTATTGCCAACAATTTTTGAAGTTTGTATTATTTTGGGATAATCGGCCCAAGTAGGGATTATTCCCAAAAAAATTGCCTAATAATTTTAAAGTAGAAACCATCGTAGATTGTGAGTAATGAATGATTAAGTGGTAGTATAATAAATTTAAAAAATGGGAAGATATGTCGGTGAAGAAGAAAAGGAGAAAGGGGAAATAATTACTCTAAATGGGAGTACTAATTCTTCAATTGAGAGGGTTTGAATGTATTACATATATTTGTGCTAAAAGATTACTCTTTCTCCTCCCTTTTCTTGTGAGTCACATATCTTAACCGGCATCTCCAGATTCATCCTTGTATATTGCTATTAACCTTTGAATGGTTTGAGCCAATATAAACGGGACAATAGTTTAATTTTTTTTGTTTAGATCTGTTTACCATTCAACAAAATCCATGGAACTAACCTAACTCAATCTCTAACATTATATAATAAAAAAACCATGACAGTTAAAATGGAGAAACCCTAGCCTTTTTATAAAAAAAAATCAAACAATATGTAAAAATGGTTTTAAAAAAATAAGGCAAAATTGTTGCGAATAATCCCTACCGGGACCCTCATAGCCCGTAACTATCTAATTAAGTTTACAACAATTTTTTGACAAATTAAACCTTACTTTAAATCATCAATTTTAATTTTGACCATGAAATACTTTAATTCTAATGGATATATGTATAGCCAAAGTTTTTATTTTACTCCATGACGTTTAATAATCAGCAATTTTGTCCAAAAATAATCAACAACTATGTTGCTCCATAACATTTCATAATCAGCAATTATGTTACACATGTCTTTTTTTCCTTAAAAAAAGAAAAACGTGTGCAATCTTCTCATGTTCAATAGACGCATCAATCAATAAGTTTATTTCCAAACTGTTCTTCAAATGACAAAAATTTCCCAACCCTCGAGAGGAGTTCGCCAAGGAGATCCGCTATCACTGTATATTTATATATTTGCATATACATTTGCACTCTGTATGGAGCGACTTTCACACATAACCAATGATGACGTAGACAACAATGAGTGGTTTTCGATCCAGGCAAGCCCCGACGGCCCACTCCTTTCCCACACGTTCTTCGCAAATGACCTTGTCCTTTTTGCGGAAGCATCAATTGATCAAATCCGAACGATCAATATTTTCCTAACAGGATTCAGCTTAGCCTCGGGTAAAAAAGTGAATTACTCCGAATCAAGCATACGCTTCTTAGTCAACACATGCCCTGTACTTGCTGAAAATATCACACGTGAATCAGGCAGGCATGCCTGATGGCCTTAGCAAATATTTGGGAGTCCCTACTAGCATTAGCCGCATATCGACCAGGGACTACCAATACCTATACCTGGTTGACAAGGTTAACTCAGGACTTTCCGACTGGAAAAGTCGGTACTTGTCCCTGGTAGGTCGAGTGACTCTAGCTAAGTCAGTCATATCTATCTTACCCTACTATGCTATGCAATCAACTCCATTGCACATGTCAACTTGAGATGAAATTGATATAAAAACGAGAGGGTTTGTCGATTCATCTTGTCGCATGGAATTCCTTACTAAAGCCAAAATCAGATGGTGGCTTGGGTCTTCGTTATATGCGTCAGGTCAACTTGGTTTTCATGGAAAAACTTGGTTGTCGCACTCTCTCGGAACATGATAGCCTTTGGGCTCGTATCATCCGCAACAATTATGCCCAGGATCGAACTGATATTGATATATTCCATGCTTCTAAGGGCGACTCTCCCTTGTGGAAAGTAATGGTTAATGCTCAATCAGTGTTATGGGAAGGAGTACAAATACAAACAGTCATTGGTGATGGCTCTCGTACTTATTTCTGGAAACATAAATGGGCACATGACAAACCCTTAGAGACAGTAGCGAGCTTACCTATCCCTGAAATTGAAAATATGGAAATCGTTAGTGAATACTGGGATGGGTCAAATTGGAAATGGAATACCTATTTCCACTCATGAGGTTGTTACCTACTTTTCTGACCTGACAGACTTGCTTGGGAACATTCGAGCTCATGCGAGTTTATCATCAAACGTGCACTGAAGATTAGCACCAAAGCTACAAAGCAGCTGAATGCAACCACCTGGGATGCAGTCTAGTCCGTTGAAGCATCACAAAGGGTACGCTCTTTCTTGTGGTTGGCGCTGCACAATGGTTTCTTATCTAACGAATCCAGGGTCACTCATCACCTCTCCAACAACCCATACTGCAAAGAGTGTAATGCAATAGAAAGCGGGTTGCATCTTTTAAGAAATTGTCCATTAGCTTGTGGTATTTAGGACAGAATAATACCCACCAAATTGAAAAGAGATTTCTACTCTCTCAACCTCCAAGATTGGATCATTCTTAACATTCAATCTAGTCCCACGTGGGCACCAAAATTCGCTAATGCTATATGGTGGATTTGGCGCTGGTGTAAACTAAAAGCCCGCGATAACCAAGAAGCAATCCAAACCCACAAGCACAACTTCATTCTTCAGTGAACCCAAGAGGATGTGACAACCACAACTAAAAGAAAGGCCTCCTTATGCGGAAAAAGAAGCAGAGAAGAAATGTAGATCAAATGGTATCCCCATCCCCAAGGCTGGATCAAATTGAATGTTGATGGTGCCTCTCAAGGCAACCTGGGCAATGCTGGTTGTGGTAGATGTTCCCGTAGTGATGATGGAGCTTTCATACGCGCTTTGCAGCAATCTTGGCTGGTGTGGAGCCCCTAAGGCTGAGCTACTAGCTGCATTGAAGGGACTTCGCATAGCCTACCAAATGAGGATTAAAAAGCTAGTCATTGAGATGGACTCTGCGCCTGCCATAACTCTCATCAATAGACCAACAACTTCCTCCAGTCCATATTGGACGATGCATGCTCCTAGTAGTGTCTATAACGCCCCATTTCCCTCTCTGATGGATGTTTTCGTTAATGATGAAATTAGTCATGTTAGGCTAAGACTTATCCTTAGCTAAATGTAATAAAACTTAGGGCGCTGCCCCCTTTCAAACAAAATAATAATTAATTCGTCGGCAATCGGTCCATCCAAAAGTAACCAAAAACGGCAACATCTACCATAAGTGCTTAATTTATGCTCTCAAAAAATAAATGCTTAAATTATGTCACTGTAGGTACATGGGCCCTAGGAATCCTTTCGGGAGAGGAATCACCCTCGTTTCCCTACTAGGAATGTTCCATCTTCGGTAAAACCCGTTTCCCTACCCGTTGGGTATTGGAATGTGGATGCTAGTGAAAA
Organism: Pharnaceum exiguum; assembly: GCA_900322385.1. Lineage (NCBI taxonomy): Eukaryota > Viridiplantae > Streptophyta > Magnoliopsida > Caryophyllales > Molluginaceae > Pharnaceum > Pharnaceum exiguum. The sequence goes on along the minus strand of ONZK01000370.1, from coordinate 15 downwards.
GAGTCGCCACCAATT
>ONZK01000369.1:96230-110691 GCA_900322385.1 Pharnaceum exiguum | reverse complement strand
ACTTACTTGTTTGATAAGTTGAGTCAAAGTTGATCGAGAAGAAGTGAAACGCTTCACAAAACTATTAATACTTTCAGATCTCCCAGTCGTGGTCATTCCACCAAAAAAATAGCCACGGAGATAAGCAGGTACCTAAAATTGCTTAACTTGATACAAGCCCATCACATGTTTATTTCCTTGTAAGTTAAACTTCGAAAGGGCCAGAGGCCATTCATACTCAAAATCACCAATTGAATCTAGCTTATATAACCGGTAAAATTCAGCACACCAATTAAAGTATTCATCTCGGAGAATAGATGTAAACCAACCACTAAACTTAGTGGTCATGTGCCATATGCAAAAAGCGTGTTTAGTTAACGGCATTTCGAGCGCAATTGCTTGTGTCATCCATGGATCTTGGTCGGTGATAATTGTCTTTGGTGCCTTATTCATAAGTGAAACAAATGTCTATGCATAAAAAAGGACAAACAAAAATAAAGGTTAAGAATTAAAGAGACAAACAGATGATAAAATTGAACAAATTTATGAAATATTCGTACGTACATACCTTCATCAGCCAACGAAATGTAGCCGTTGTCTCATTACGAAGGAGGGCACAACCAAACAAAATAGTCCGTCTGTGATTATCGATACCAACAAAAATTCCAAAGGGCATGTCATAATAATTCACTCTATAAGTGGTATCAAAAGCGACAGCGTCCCCATACTCTTGATACCAATTATAACAATGACTAGGAGACCAAAATATATTTTCTAAGTGCTGGTCCTTATCTTGAGTATAAGCAAATTGAAATCTCGAATCTTCATCCTTAGCCGTTTTACAATGTTCTAAAATACCCATAGCATCATGCTCCACATAACTTAGGCGAATTTTGTTGAGAAAGTTATGGACATCTTTATGAAGAAATGGGAGATCACCATGAGCCAATTTTTTCTCAAGCTCCATAACACGCATTATTTGACTAACTGAAAGACCACCTTCCTTGTATAATAATATTTTTTGTTTGTCCTCATCTGAAATAGTACGGTAAGATGGAAGTAGCCTCACTTGCTCGTAAGGCAACAGCTCATGATTATGAGGTTTGTCAAAAACGTATAACATGCCATTCTTCCGAAAAGATCTCAAATGACTTTCTAAGTGCAATACGCATGAGGGCCTTACATCCACATCTATAAGATTCCCTATTTCGTTGACACTTAGTAGGATCAACAAATTTTTTGTTTGGAAATCCTTCTCGATGACAAAAAAAATCTCTCTTAATCATTTTCCCATTTTTATTTGTGGCAAAGCGCCCCCGTCTAATTGAAAAACCATTTCTCTTTGCATTTTGGTAAAATAGGTAGGCTTCCTCCTCACTAAGAAAACATTGCCCAATAAAAGGCACAAAATTCTGACTAACAATTTCGTCTACTTCTCCGTTCATGATCGATATTTCCCTATCTAACAAGTCATATCGGTGTTCCATCCTAGCGTCATGACCATCAATATATTCATATTCACTCAAAGAAGTTACTTTATTCACCGATTCAGTACATGTTTCATCCATTGGTAACTCATTCAAGTCAATATTATTTGAGTAATTCAACCTGCATCAATTTAAAAAAGAAAAAATATATTGGAGCAGAAAAGGGGAAAATATTCTCATAGGAATTTTTTTGTACAAATCAACAGTTAACAAAGTGATAAGTAAAAGAACTAAGACAATAGTTAAAAAAGACATACCTTCTGTTTGTTTCATGGAGAGTATCTTCCATTGGGTGTGGTGAACAAAAGAATTGAGGATTGGTCTTGTGTAGCATGTTTTGTCGAAGGTTGTAGGGCAAAAAAGAATGAAAATATTAGCAGGTGAAAAGTGGGAGGGAGGGAACAAAAGGTGGGAAACGAAAAAAAAAGTCAAACTTACAGTGAGATGAAAAGGCAGTAACGTTAGCTAGTTAATTAAGGTAGGCATCTTTTATTAATTAGATTAAGGAAACAAATATATCTTATCATGTGCAGGACATGCACACACTAGAAAAGCCCAAAAAAAATTGTGTTTGTCAACTTTTTGGTTTGTGTCTATGCCTTTCATGAGTTTTTGCTAAATGTCACACACTACCAATTGGTCAGCATAGCTATAAAAAAATTGATAACAAACAATTTGCCAGTTAAGGAGTTACAATAATTTCACTCAAGATGAAAGATGAGGTTAAAGCATTGAGCTTTTAGTGAACAAAATATAGGATTAAGGCTATGTTTTATTCGTGTGTAGTGCTACTGTTAAGATTGGGGAACCCTCTAGGCCTACATACAGATAATAACTCTATTCTCTCTTCAATGTGGGACATATTCCCAATAGCTACACTACAGTTTTTCTATGTTGAGTTCAGTATCTTTTACTTTCATTCAGTTCGTTTTAAATGTAATTTTAAATGTATTCATTTTTTTCCAGTTTAGTTCAATTAGTTTTTTCTATTTTCCAGTTTAGTTTCAATTTATTATAGGCGAACTGACAAAACACATCCTAAGAGGCTAAGAGTCTAAGACGTCTATGAATTCATCTAGCAAGCATAATATATACTGTCTACAACTCCCTCTCAACTAGAACGCAAGTATATTTATTTAGAAAATTTTGTGTGAACACGTTTCGACTTGGTGAGAAGGGCCATCATGTTTATCCGGGGTCAGCATTAATGACTACCCAAGAGGTCATTAATACTCATCTCATATATGAAACGAGTTCACACAATTTTTTTGTGATATTTATCTATTTTATGAGAACAACAATCATATCTTATTAATATCGACACGTCATTAGAAAGTATGATTATTTAATTAATTAGGACCTTAGGGAAATACTATCCCTACAACTCCATATCAACTATATACACATCGATATTCATGCAACATTAGGTTATACCCCATTTGCAACTCTATTTCCAATTCCACATTATCTCTACTTCTTTGTTACAACTTTCTAAATATTTTATTTGTTTTTAAATTTGGATGGGTATAAAATTTAGGGAGAAAAAAATAATTAAATAAACCAATGATAAATCTAGTACATTAAATAAATGAGTTGCAAAGGAAGGTATTTATATGCATACCTCAGGTTGCAACTTTGCCAAAGTTGTAACAAGATTATCCTAACTTTAGTTGCAAGGAGGTTGCAACCAAAGTAGTAGGGATAATCTTCTTAAATTTTGACAAAGTTGCAAGGTGGGGTGAGGTATTCATACCCAAAGGGTCTACTATACAACCGGTTGTATATAGCACCCTACTCCCCAATAAAATAAAAGACCCAAAAAAAAAGTCCCAATAAAAAAACTCCTCCTCCCCTCTCTCTCCTTTTCCTCTTCCAGTCTCCACCGTAACATCCCACAATATTCCCCGTCCCCTCCTCCCTTCTAAACATATATTCAATAAAACAAACCCCCATTTCAATCTCTCTCCTCATTTCACTCTTTCTCCTCATCTAAAACTCCATTTTCACATTCTCACATCACGATTTCACCCCATGTTCTCACAACTAAACCCCATATTCCACTCTCTCTCCCCACAAAAAAGTCTCACATTCTCACTTTCTCTCCGCGCATAAAAATCACGAAGTGCAGTAAAACTATCAAATTCGGGGGTCACAAATTGAACTTCAGGGGTCACAGATTAGACTTAGGTGGGTCACAAATTAAACCTACAGGGGTCACGAAACTAATCTCTACGGGTCACGAAACTAACTTCTAGGGGTCACGAAATGCGCATTGGTTGAATACGACGGTGACGTGACGTCGATGAAGGGTGGTGGTGATGGGGCGACGGTGGGAAGTGGTGGTGGTGGTGGTTAGGGAAGGGGTTAGAGTGGATTGGCGATGAGAGAGAAAGTAGATCTAGGATTTTTTCATTTTTCGTTTTTCTGGGTTTCTCATTTTTTTTTTAATTTAGATTTTGATTAATTGGTGCGGGTTAAATGGTGGCAGCGAAGGTGATGACGGGGAGATGGCGGGCGGCGGCGGGTGGAGAAGTCGACGGAAGTTGTGGTGTTTGGTGGTTATGGGTGAGAGAAGGAAAATGGTGTTGTTGGTGAGGGAAGAGAAGGGATGATGGGTCTTTTCTTTTTTCTTTTTCATTTTTTTTTATAAAGGGAGTATATTGCTCCCTACTGTTAGGAGTATGGTAGAATTTGTCATTCATACCTCCCTTTTCAAATCATACATTTTATGCATATGCTTTATCATTGGTTTCAACAATTTTTTTATATTCACATATTTTATACCCATCTAAATTTTAAAACAAATAAAATATTTGTAAAATTGTAACAAAGTTGTAAGGATAATGTCGACGTGAAAATAGAGTTGAGTAGAGTATAAACTGATGTGGCATACAAAGAAATCTAAATATAGTTGTAAGGGAGTTGTATATAGGATGGAAATGATACTAGGCTGAAGTTGGACATAACAAGATTGAAAACGTTTTTTTCCTTTTGATGGTGAATATTGAAAATACTCTCTAATTCTTAGGTACACTCTGTATACATAAATCACTAGTCATAGTACACCGGTTGTTTTTTGTAAAGCATTATAACGTAAATCACTAGTCATATTTTTAATGTTATTAGTCGGTTATTTTATTTTTAGTTATTAATCCATCCGGTGTACCCGTACACCCGGTCTACCAAAGACTTAATAACACATCTTAATAAATCAAATTTTACAATGGTAAGAGATTTAAAGTTAAATAGTTTTCAATTCTAAATGAAAGGGTTTTTCACAAGAACATGAAAACTTGCATTGATGCATAACTTGGACGATTATGGTAAGTCTCAACAGTCAACACTCGACAACGGCAGTCCTGAATAGGGAAGTTGGCTAGACAGCATACTATCTATGCCGATTGGATTTCTTCCCAACAGGCGCCTTCCACTCTTGCTTCTTGTGGCATATTTTTGCCTTCCTAGAACTAATTCCACTAATGGAAGTGGGACCTTTGACAAGAAGTGGCTCTGTGGCTTTCCCACGAGGTATTTTATATTCTAAAGCTCTATAAAAAAAAAATTATATTCTAAAGCAATACCTGTTAGGCCCTAAATCTCACCCACAATAGTTTATTGTAGGTGGAATTTTGAGACTAACTAAGTGAAAAAAATATGGGTTTGGGTTTATCATGTTGGGAGGGTTATTATCATGTTCTAGTGGTAGTTTGACAGGTTGTATATTTAAAAAAAAAATGTACCAAAGTTTTATCACGTTTAGGTCTAGTGCCTATGAAGTTAAAAGAGTTATCTCCATCTTTTAATTTTAGGCGATTATGAACTATAGCAAAATAGCTATGAAACCTTCCAATACTTCTTATTTTTGGTGAAGTTGTTGAAAGTCAATAATTCAATGCATCAATTGGTCAATCTCGGAAAAAACTTCTCTGTTTTCTTAAATAGGGGTAACGTTGCGTACATCCTGACCCAAGTACCCCCATCTAATGGGGATTTACACTCGATTGTTGTTGTTGGTATCACGTTCTAAGGGATTATATCGGGTTTGGAGTTTTTTTATATAGCTACAAAAGTTTTATCACGTTGGGAGGGTTTTTTATCATGTTAGGAGGGTTCTTTATTATGTTGGGAGGGTTGTATGACAAGTTTAATTTGGTCAAATTTTGGGGACACAATATTTAATTGTGGATAGGGCTGTTATTTGCAACTATCAGGTATGTCGCTAGAATTGTTGCTTTCCCACTTCAAATTGATCGTCTTTGTAGGCAGGCCATTTCACTTATAATTGAGACACTTTAGTATATATAGTACAGTCCCAGCCCAGATAGATTAATTTAACTTACCTTGTAAGGTGCATCTGACACCTTATTAATCCCATATTCCCATATCAAAAATCTTTTTACATTCTACTTTCGCCCTTAGTAAAATAAAATAATTATTAATCATCACTTTTTTTTTTACTTTATTAACTTTATAAATAAATATATCTTTTTTTGTCATTTTAAAATTATAAGCTTTAGCTGCAATCCTTCATCTGAAAACTATAATTATATTATTCATCCTTCATCTGAACACTATAATTATATTATTCATTAATCTTAAGATACAACAACATAAACAACTCAAGTTTCAGCTACAACTCCATTTTCAGCTCTATCTACAACTAGTTTTGACGAACAACCGCCAAATAGAGGTAGGAAGCTTCCACAATTATCCCAAAAAGCTCCACATTCGCGTCAACAGAAAAGTTTCAAAATTATTTACCGAAAATATAATTTGTATTTTTCACACATTAATGCATGCTATTTGGATGACTCAACTATGGTCCCTTCAAAATATAATAATACTCGATTATAAAAAAGAATATACTTGTACTAGTTAATAAAGTCCGAGTTTCCCCTTAAAAATGGGAAATTGATGCTTTAAATAATCCCTACTTTGGTCGATTATTTCGAAAAATCCCAATTTCAAAAATTGATGCGAATAATCCCTACTTGACACCTTGTAGCCCGAAACGATCTAATTAAGGTTTACATCAAGGCTTTTGAACAATTAAACCTTGCGTTATCTTATCAGTTTTAATTTTAACTTTGAAATATATTGGTTCTGATGGATATATATGTATACACAATGTTTTAATTTTACATTTTGTCATATTTTAGAATTTCATTGGATCATTCTGGGCTATGAGGGTTGAAGTAAGGATTATTCTCAGCAATTTTCAAAGTTGGGATTATTTTAAGATAATCGTCCGAAGAAGGGATTATTCACAAAAATTTTGCCTTTAAAAAAGTAGGAATTTCCTTAATATTTCCTTGTAATGTAACCGACTTATTGGTTAACGCTATCATATAGAAGCAATCTAGTCTTTGGTACACCGAGCGTACCCGTACATCGGGTGAATTTATAACTAATAATAAAAGGACTGACTAATAACATTAAAAATGTGACTAATGATATATGTTGAAATGCTTTGGAAAAAAACACCCGGTGTACTGGGTGTACCTAAGAATCGGAGATTATATATATAGGGGCTCTATTCTTGACAAAATCATTCAGTTAAACACAGAGTTAAAAAAAATGGGGGCCTTTTGTATCTATGTTTACTTCATTTCATACTATTTTGCGTTGCCAAATGCCCAAAATTATCGTAATTAAATTCAAAGATTTCCCCTTCAAGCCGCCATTGTGTAAGACGCTTTTGGCTAGCATGGAGCTGGGGTCAGGGCCGTTCCTGACTTTAGTGCAAACTATAAAGTGAATTATATTTTAGGGCTCTAAATTTTCAAATTTTTTCATCAAAATTTTACATCCCAAAGGTGGGATTATTTTCATCAAATTTTCCTTTTAAAAATTAAAGTATGCAATTTCACAGCGAAATGCTGATTTTGTTTACTTCAAATTTTAAAATGTACAATGTACATAATCTATCAATCGAAATTTTGTGGCTGGGGTGCACTGATGATATATTGACTATAATTGCCATGGTTCAAGCGGCAAATATATTCCATCGTCCAAGGGATAAACAACAGTTTGCAGCTGAGAAGAAAGCTAAATTCAACCAAGCCGAGGGTGATCACTTGACTTTACTTGCTGTTTATGAGGCCTGGAAAAGAAATATTTTTCCTGCAATGTGGTATCGTGTGAATTTTATTCAGTTGCGGTCGCTGCGGAGGGCACAAGACATAAGGAAACAATTGTTGAGACTTATGGATCGATTTAGATTGGCTGTTGTGAGCAGTGTGATGAATAATGTCACCGATATCAGAAAAGCTATAACGGCTGATTTTTTCACTCATGCGGCTAGGAGGGATACAGATGGTAATTATAGGACCTTAGTGGAGAATCAAATAGTGCATATTCATCCAGCAGCGTTTCATTTCACAAACAACCAAGTTGGGTTGTGTATCATGAGTTGATGACGACGAACGAGCATGTGCGAGAGGTCATTCAAATTGATTCAAAATGGCTGGCCGACCTTGCTCCAACATTTTTCAAAGTGGCTGACCCTAAAGTTTTAAGTAAGCGGAAACGTTCAGAAAGGATCGAACCATAATATGATCGATACCATGAGCCTAAATTCTTAGGTACACCGGGTGTATGGGTACACCCTGTGAATTTATAACTAATATTACAATATATATCATTAGTCACATTTTTAATGCCATTAGTCAGCCTCTTTATAATTAGTCATAAATTCAAAGGGTATACCGGTACACCCGGTGTACCAAAAACTTGCTGAATGCTTGGAGGTTGAGCAAAAGACGTAGTTAATTGTAGATGAATGTTTCCTTGTAATTGTATGAATGATTGATTGTACATGACTCCATCCAGTAGAATGTTTTCCACTTATTGGCAATTATTACAATCCATCCCTCCTCCCCTCAGCTCCTTCCTCATGTTGTTATTTCTGTCATTCTTTGGTATGACGTATCAGTTGCTTTCTGGTAACTGATCAAATTTGTTTTAGAGATGCTCTGTCGACTCATTAAGTGTGATTCCTATGCCTTATCAAAGTGGTGAATTCTTCAACATGCTTGAACTCACGGAATGGATGATTATTGCTTGGCTTTTAATTTTTCTGTCTTTTACGATATTTTGTAATACTGGTTTAATTTGTTGAATTGTTTAACTTTTCACTTGTTTATGCTTTTTTCATTAGTTGATTTCATATCTTATTGATTGCAATTTTTAATGTAGATGTTATATGGTTATAATTTAATGGAATTTTTTTTTTCCTTTATGTAAGAAAAAATAATCTAACTTAACGTCTTAACCAATAGAAAATAATACATTTATTAATTCCGTCTTAAAGGTGGCACTCGGATTTGCAAGTGTATGAAATATGAAAAGAAGTAGCTCTTAGCTTCTCAAGAAGAAATGGAAAGGAAAATTTTTGTTTGGGTCCTAAACCAATCAAACATCCGAAATTTGAGCACAATCAGAAAATTGTTTCCTCACCATTGCTCCCTCTGCCCTCACCTCTCTCTCTCCCTAAATTTTCTCAAGGGAACCATCAAATGAACACCACAAACATACTATAGCTTCACGTAAGGAAAAGAAAAAAACTAAACAAAACCCGCCAGGAATGAAACTAAACATGCAACTCCTTGACAAAAATGGAATCCCATTTCTCTCCAGACAAATCACTCGAAAATACAAATGCCTCAGAATCCAACCGCCTCTTACCCTCGGACGTCACTCTTTCTACGTCTCCATCATCATATTTCCAGCACATACCAAATGATACCTCATATGATGACGAACAACAAGGAGCTGTAAATAATATTGGCGAAAGAGTTGCTGCTGTTATAGAAGTTGAGCACTTTGAAAACGACTCTGACACGGCCTCTTTCTCTTGGAAGAAGCTATGGATGTTTACGGGCCCTGGGATTTTAATGAGCATAGCGTTTCTAGACCCAGGGAACATAGAAGGAGACCTACAAGCTGGTGCAATTGCGGGGTACTCATTGTTGTGGCTGTTGTTTTGGGCCACAATGATGGGTCTCTTGATCCAGTTATTGTCAGCCCGAGTCGGAGTAGCGACCGGAAAGCCCTTGGCAGAGCTTTGCAGGGAGGAGTACCCACGGTGGGCAGGGATTTTGCTTTGGGCTATGGCCGAGGTGGCCGTTATTGCAGCTGATATTCAAGAAGTTATTGGGACAGCTATTGCCATACAGATTTTGAGCCATGGCTTGTTGCCTCTTTGGCTTAGTGTGGTTGTAACTGCTGCCGACTGGTGCGTTTTTTTTTTCCACCAAAAAAAATTGTTCATTGCAAATTCAAAAACGTACACATTCCATGATGACCTTTAATTATGTGTTCCTCTTTATCATGGCCGTATTTTTATGGTGTGTTTTTGCATAGAAGTTCAATTCGCAATCTCTGTAGTTCTTTGACATAATTGACAAAATAAAAACAAGAAAGGCCAAAAATTTAATTTTCCAGGAGTCACAGTTACGGGTTCAATGCCATTGTGTTGCTTTGTGATAGTGGTGGCGATCAATGGTGTCACAAATTTAATTACAAAGTTTAGACATGTAAAGATGTCGAAACGTTTAGACCTATAGCATCACTCTTTTTGTAATTAGATGTTCTACATTTACTGAGTCTTTTACTCAAATGGGTTCATATGGTATCCACCTAGGATTGAAATTTCCAAACCTATTTTTTTTTTTAAAAAAAAGGAATTGCTTTGATTTATTTTTTTTGTTCTTTTTGAAACTTTAGGCCTACGTAATGGAAGGTTAGGCATTTCTTTTCAATTTTATATGAGTGAAATTGTTTACTCATTTAACAGTACTAATAAAGACCATCATGACTATAATATACTCGTATAATATGAGAAGAAAGAAACTCAAACAGAAATAAGTAAATGAAATGAAAATTTTGATTAAGTTAAGTTTAGATAGTGTTTTTGGTGAGGCCAATTATAATTGAAAACATGTGTCTCATTCTTTCATCAGGCATCAAATTTGGAATGACTATGCAAAAGTAATTGTAAAAACGTAAACTCATCTACATTGTCAAAGTTTTACACTCACCGCATGAAATTATACCAAAGCTTACACTCACTGACTCACCGCATCATATACATTAAAGTGTACCAAGATAGTTTTAACACTTTGCTCGTCATAACTTCAGTACAAAAAAAGAAGGAATTTTTAAGGAAAATAAAGAACGTGAGCTTCTAAACTTTTTGCGTGGTAAAAAAAATGCAAAAAAATAATATAATTTTTGGTTGGGGAATTCAATCCTAGGTGGACACCATATGGGAAAATATTTTCAAAACTAGCCTAAATTAGAAATTAAGTTTAATTCACAACCCATTTGTGTAAAAGACTCACATTTACTGTACTCATGATCTATGAAACATCCCATATGATAACTGATATATGTAAATGTGTTATTTAAGAAGGCAACGAGAGTTTGATAAAAATTGCAAACTTTCTACTGAACATTCTGGTTCTTCTGCTGCATCAGCTTTGTATTTCTATTTCTAGAAAGCTATGGAGTAAGGAAAATGGAAGCCGCTTTTGCAATCATGGTTGGAACAATGGCAATCTCTTTTGCTTACATGTTTGCTGATGCAAAACCAAGTGGAAACGAACTCCTAGAAGGTAATGTCTTAATTCCATATTTCCATCTACCAAATTTTGAGATCTTTTATAAACTACCTATTTGGGGAACATGATTAGTCTTACAAAAACAGGTATTCTGATCCCCAAACTCAGCTCAAGGACAATTCAACAAGCAGTGGGGATAATTGGGTGTGTTGTGACACCACACAACGTATACCTACACTCGGCCCTTGTACAATCAAGGAAAGTAGACCAGAAAAAAGTTGGCCAAGTCAAGGAAGCAATCAAATACTACTCTATTGAGTCAACGTTGGCTCTTCTAGTTTCTTTCATGATTAACCTTTTTGTTACCACTGTTTTTGCCAAGGGGTTTTATGGCACTGAAAAAGCGAAAAGCGTAGGTCTTGCAAATGCGGGGCAATATCTGGAAGTAAAATATGGAGGAGGTTCTCTTCCAATTTTGTATCTATGGGGTATTGGATTATTGGCAGCAGGGCAAAGTAGTACAATAACAGGCACTTATGCTGGACAGTTTATCATGGGAGGATTTCTTGATCTTCAGTTAAATGAGTGGCTACGAGCAGTTATAACGAGAAGTTTCGCTATTGTACCAACTATGATCGTGGTCATTGTGTTTGATACATCAGACGCTGCAATGGATATCATGAATCAGTGGCTGAACGTCCTTCAGTCTATGCAAATACCTTTCTCTTTGATACCACTTTTTACATTGGTCTCCAAAGAACAGGTTATGGGAGTCTTCAAAATAGGACCCGTACTCGAGGTATGCTTATGTTTTCATATTTTCCTTTTCCTAATATGAATCACAGTATGCCAGTCAATGAAAGGTCTATAACATGAAACAACAGTTGGTTCTACTTATTGGCATATCCTTTCACTCTATTGAAAAGAACTACCTGAAGTGTACCTTAATTCTAGTTTCGTGGTGGATTATTAAATCACGGCCTTCGATCTATAAATGTCAGATGAGCATGTACATTCTCATAATCACCGCTCAACTGCAAGTATATCTTTGCAGTCAAAGTGTTACATGTGCCTGTTTCAAAAATTTAATGCTTGTGTTTTTGTCTTTCACCCCTTTAATTACAATTAAAAGAAGAACCCAATTTAATATTTCGATTGTAATACTGCTTCATATAGGATATAAGATGAATTGTATCTCTAATATTTATGATATTTGCTTGCCTGCAGAAGGTGGCATGGATGGTAGTAGCTGTGGTGATGGTCATAAACAGTTACGTTTTATTGGACTTCTTCAGGAATATGATAAGTGGAGTTCTGGCTGGTCTTCTTTTCGGCATAGTTTCAGCAGGATATATGGCCTTCATCATTTACCTTACTTTTCGCGATGGAGGACTTCCTGCAACGTTACGAAGTAATAGACTATCTGAGAGGCTTTCTTATAGTGGCGGTTTAGAATTAACGAGACCATCAAGATTTCAAGAAATTCAACAATGATAATTGATAACTAACAACCTTGCTCGGTTAGAAAATTGAGATTTCATTTGCATGGCTTGGATTCAAGCATATATGGGACCCATGACATTATCTGTCCTCCAATGCGGCCAAGGGCCTTTAAACCTCCGTGCTGGTTTTCTGCCAGTGTACACTGCGTGATGGTACTCTAGAGATCAAAGCATCAAACCCCTGTTCAAAACTTTTATATCATGAATTCATGATTGTAATGGTAGGATACTAAATTCTAAAGGAAGCCATTCATCAGAAAATGGGTTATTTTCCCCTCTACAAGCTGTCTAATTCTTTTAGGTTTGACAGGCAATGAATCATCCAGAGAACTGCACAACCCAAAACAGAATAATCATGCGCATGCGTGTAACACAAATGCAAGGAAAAATAATTGAAAAATCTAGCATAAAATGCCCTTGATTGTTACTCGGCTCATACTTTTTTACTCAAACAGTGTTTTCACATGGTAGAGTAGAGAACTTCTATCATGTTATGGTTGTTTACCAGGTCTGACTTCTAGACCAGCTCATAAAACCGCATGTCTGAAGGATAGTTCAAGTCAATTGAAGTCCTAATGACTCGCTCTGTCTCACAATCTTGTTCCCATTTGCGTTTTGGCACATTTTTTAAGAAAGTGGTCATTTGACAAAATTAATCTGTCCTCAAGTGCGGAAAATAGTGGAAAGTTTGAGCAAATTAAAATGATGTTGGTTTGAGTGGAAATAATAGAGTGAAAGTGACGGCGAAATGAAAAAAAAATAATCCAAAAAAGAAATGAGAACAAGATTATGAAACAAACTAAAATGGAAATTGGGAGCAAGATTGTGAAACGGAGGAAGTATCATTTTAATGAATTTTTTTTTTGAGGGGAAGAGTAAGCCTTTTTATTACTTCAAACACAACTCTCGCTGATATCCAGCTGTACAAGTTCTTGTATCGTGCTGGGACAACAACCATGCCATACATGATCAGTACTAGCAGGCTGCACTCTAGCTAAGTAATGAGCAACGACATTGCCCTCGTGTTTTACATGACTGAAATTAATCGACTCAAAACAGGAAATCCAATGTAGTTGTTAGATTAAAAAAATCTCTTTAACTCTTAACACAAGTAATTTTCCAATAATACAAATGGGTCAAGGGTTTTATTGCATTAGACAAAAAAACCCATAATACTAATAGAAAGTTACAATGAACTCTGCACTAATACAACCCCAAATTCCCCCTCCTCTTTACCATTTTACACGGTGCACCACCAGGTGTTAAGCTCGTTTTGCAAGAATAAAACACACATCGCATTGATTGAATTCTTTCAAATTCAACTCTTATTGCATACTTGTAACGCACTATTGACGAGGTGTTGTTTCGTTATCCATTTAGAAATTCACTTCCTCTAACTTCATAATTAAATTATCGTTATCCTAGTCCAACGTATAACCCATTACACTTACTGAATTAAGCCTAAAAATAAATGTTGGGTGACATGGCAACCGCTATTTCATCATCACTATACTCTACCTTACCGCACCCCAGCATACAAATGTGGCGCCACCCATTACAATCGCATAGGACATTTCCAAGGAAGGCCGAATCCCGAGGAAATCTAAAACTTATGTACAGAAGCTCGGGGTGAAAGCGGGAAAAAGACGAGGCATTGGATAGACCTGTTTACTACAGTATCCCATACCGCTCACATCACAGTAGTAGTAGAAAAAGACGTTGTTCCCCCCTCCCCCCTTCATCGATTTTTTCCTTTCACCTATTCGAAGGACAACTTCTTAACATACTTATACTTCCAATACCAACAACCGCCATCCCATACAGCCCGACATTTCCACCACAACAATCATTAGCTAGCCCCTCCTTTATTCCGTGGATTCTGGGATTCTACGGCTTGAACGGTGGAGATCGAGAAAACAACAATCATAAA
>ONZK01000369.1:53118-74060 GCA_900322385.1 Pharnaceum exiguum | reverse complement strand
GCACCTAAATCCCCCAACCTTGCATATTTAGTGCTTATACTTGCATTATTGTCATATTTGTGGAGTCATTAGGCAAATCCCGTCCTGTTTCTCTTATTTTGCATGCAATTAGTTCATTGGATAGTCTTACTATAGACCCCGATTCAGGTACTGAAGGCACTAACACCTTTTGTCAATTATCACCCATATCATGCAATGTAGCCTATGAATGTTCAAAGTGATCACTTACACGTAAATTAACCCCTATGTGCTAATAAGGGAATATTGTTGCATGTTTACACCTCGCCTAATGTTAAATTGCATGTGATTTAAGATGACATAATTAGATAATATTTGTTATTAGGTTGTTTAATCAATTTGTATGGTTAAAGCGCATATAATCGTATTAATTGTCTAGTATAGGTACAAATTTTTCCCCCAAACCACTACAGTTTTCTGGTTAAAACCTTGCTTGCCAATGTCCCTTTCGGTATTGTCCCTTCGGTATAGTCCCTTCGGTAAATAAATGACAAGTAAGAGGTATTTCATTTACATTATGCACAAATATCACAATAGGTATAATAAAGCAAATAATATAAAAAGGTTTTTCGGTTGTTTTCCTAATAGTAATTATACTTAAATAAAATTGGTGGCGACTCTAAGCATCAGCATTCAAACCTACCTAGCGGGTGGACAATCGGGTTTACCTATATCGAACGGTGATTACTGATCTCCTAGTAGTGACGGAGCCCAGGCGTCTACACCATGCTTCTTTATCTCATTGGCGCTTAATTCTATTTATCTCTTTTTTTAAGAAAGAAAAACAAGATGAAAATCAGTTTTTTTAGATCGCAAAATATACTCCCATTTTTCTTTTGTGAGATAGGAACCAAGTCCCATTTTCCCATCACTTACTTCATTCCTCACTCTCATGCTCTCCAACTCGTCCTCTTAGGTTTTCATTTCTCATGCTTTGCAATTCCCCTCCTCTTAGGTTTTCATTAATTCTTGAAAAAATGTTGAAAAAATGTGTTTGAACATATTTTTAGAAATTTGGGAAATTGCAACAGAAAACATGTTTTTTCATTAATTGAACACACCCTAAAATAGTTGGTAATAGAAAAAGAGCAAGCTTTTAAAAAAAAAAGAGTAACATAGGATGAATACACAACTCACCATATGGTAGTAGGGTGCAGCTTATAAACTCTGTGATATTTGGTTTACTTAACTTCTGGGGTCTGCTATGCTCATCCATGTGGGTGTTGCTGAGGAAGTTGAGAAGTTGCTTAGACTCTTTTTTTGGGGTATCTCAGAAGGGACTAGTAGAATGATACTTCTTAATTGGAAGAAGTTGTGCAGACCTAAGATTAATGGTGGTATAGATAATATTATTAAAGAGATTCTGAGTTCGAACCAGACATTAATGCTGAAAACTGTGTGGAGAATTGCAAATCATGAAAATTCGATTTGGTCGGCATGGGGGCATCGATATTATTTACGGCATAGGAGTATCTGGGAGTCAGAAACTAACTCAACTGATTCCTAGTTATGGAAGAGTTTGATACAAGCACGAGATTCTCTAGTTCTTAAAGCTGGTTCCACTCAACGGGCTATCTCACAGTTTCATTCATGGAAAAAAGGTAACAAGTTTCTTACAAGTAAGGCATATGACTTTCTTTCTGGTCCTTTACCTCACTGTTTTTGGAGTAAAATCATCTGGAATTCTTCTTCATTGCCTAGACAATGTATTACATCCACGATAGGTGATCATGAAGTTGCCGAAATTTGATTGGGGTTTTATTCTGCCAATTGGCTCTCTCAATATAATCGGATGATCATGCTCATCTGATTTAAGTGGACACTACCTAAGTCGTGATCTTCTATGTAGCTCACCTACCTACACTTCATCATTTTCTATCTTACTTATGTTCCATTGGTTAGGGCTATTCATGCGTACCCTAATACATTCATTTGCTAATGGCCTCGCGTATTTTCCTGCCTTTTTGTTTGTTTTTTTTTTTTTGGAAAGGGTAGAATGGGAAAAAGAATTGTAAAACGATGAACATAAGTAAAAATTATGGTGTGCAAATAAATACCCTTTAAAAATAATTCAAGGTTACACAACTTTTGTTCTTCTCAGAAGGTCCATCAGTGCATGATCGCTCGCCCCTGCCCGTCTCACAAAATCAGCAAAAGTCAGGTCTCCCTACAACTAGGGAAGCTCAAGCGGTACGCTCTTGAAAAGCCAACTAAATGATTCACCCAAGCACAGGAATACATGTACAAGGAGAGCTGTGATGAAAATTGGAAGATTCTCATTAACTGTTCCAAGGAGAGCCCGTCCGCCTTGTGATATTCAAAAGTATCTGGTTTCGGCCCTTTAATACATAGCATAGATCTGTCAAATTGTTTAAAATGATTACACAGTCCACCATTATTTCAGCAGCATTGATATGCGATAAAAAAACAAGAAGTCCAACTCCTTTTTCAATAGATCAGCATGATAAGAAGCCGTTGAGGACCTTCCTTCAGGGAAAATTTTAACGTACACCCGAGGTGTACCACTTTTTGGTACTCCTCAACTGTAAAAAATAATTTCTTCTAAAAAAAAAGAAAACCTTCACTAATTTTCTACAACGATTCACTAATTGATCTAAAAGGTTCACTAATTCGATTTGTTTATAGGATTAGTGATGATTAAAACGAATTAGTGAAAGTGTTGTAGGAGAGAGTGTAAGTGTTCAAAAGGAGTATTTTTTGTATTTCCATGGGGGTAAGGAAAACGAATTGACTACAATGGGAGATGAAAAAGGAAAGAGAGAGAAAAAATATATATTTTTTTTATAAAAGTACATTAAAAGTAAGGGGTTATTTGTAAGAGGGGTGTACCATATAAGTTCTTCCATAGGGACTTATTGAATGACAGATAGTGGACGACAAGTAATGCATAGTATGAGCGAATGACATGATATGATGATAGAGGGAAAATATGCAATGACACACGACAACAGAATGATGACATATTATGACATGTGATGGAGCATATGATGACATGAATGGGGCAACATGTAATGCATGTAATGATATGATGATAGAAGGTGCATATGCAATGACACATGATACAAGAGTGATAGCATGCAATAATACACGAGAGGAGATAGAACATTTAGCATGTGATTTGGACAACGACAAGGGAGGTTGCATGGACTAATCATGACGGTGGGAGAGGGGAGGCGGACAGCCGACTTTTGACGCAAGAAGAGGTGTAGGATGCACATTTTGATAGCTCAACACACATATGGACATGCATTGACACAACATTGACATAGCTTGACACGCATTTTGGCATATAAGAAACACACATTAACATAACTCGACATATATTATGATTAGCACGACATAAATTGACATTACTTGACATGGCTTGTCACGCATTTTGGCACATAAGGAATACACATTGACATAGCTCGACATATATTATGATTAGCACGACATACATTGACATTACTTGACATGGCTTGACACGCATTTTGGCATATATTGACTCGACATAGAATGGGGAAGGGATATGCATTGACTTATGGAGACACGACTCGACACAAGAGAGTAAGGAAATGACTCGACACATGACAATGTGGGGACATGATGACATGAAATGCAAGGGAGGAGGAAGTGACTAGACACATGACGATGTGGGGAGAAGGCAAAATGTAGCAAAGGTTTAGGAGGTGACTCGACACAAGGGAGTGGGATGACACATAATTTCATGCAATTGACTTGGAACAACATACAATTAGGTGGTTTGACACACATTAACATGCAATTGACACGGTTTTAGGCTAACATGACGCCTAGGAGGGTTGTCATGACATACATTTGGCTTTCACTTGACATGCAATTAGGCAAATTGACAAAGGATGGCATGCAATGACACGACGACACGAGAAGGGAGTCGGCCGACGCGCGACACGGGAAGGGGGTGGACGGACGCGTCATGGGGGAAGGGCGGACAGCCCGACTCTTTTTTGACATGGTTTGACACATTTTGGTTAGACTTGACACAAAATAACATGCAATTGGCTTGACTCGACATGCACACAAGGGAAACACGACATGGACAAAAAGGATGAGTTTGGCATACATTTTGACACATTTGGGATGATCATGACACTTATTACAGGTTGATTTAACACATAAGGTTGATTTTGACAAAGAAAACATGAAGGGTTAGCACAAATAATATAGCACGTACACTCGTCAAGCATGCGTATGCAACAAATGCGGTTGACACACCTAAAGGCTTAGTTCTAAGCTTTACTATAGGCTGGATTTTGTGGGCGAAGGCTTAAAGGTTCTCGTGATCAAACTCGTTTCGTCACCCGTATGTCCCGGTGCGACTAATAAGAGCTAGTTGGTTCCTTTGCCAATGGGAAGGAAACATACACGAGTGATGTGTATAGTCTCAAATCGGCGAATTAGTGAAGCCAGTGGCCCTCGGCGTTTGAGTACTATACCATCGGGGGGTTGTTTTTTTTTTGAGGTAATGCTTAAGTGACATCGCGCATGGCTCCCTGGGGCTACCATACGGACACCGAATTGAAAAACGTATGCATATGAAAATGATGACAATATAATATAGATAAATATGTTTGGCATATAATATTAGAATACACTAACTTTTGAGTCTCGTTCTCTAGCATCCCCAGCAGAGTCGCCACTTGTAGGCACAGGGGCCCCGATCTAGGGGAAATTAATCCGTCTAGACTAGGTAAACCCATTGACCTACCCGCTAGGTAGTTGAATGCGGATGCTATTGAACAAGAGTCGCCACCAATTTTATTTAAGTACACATACATATATATACTATTAGGAAAACAATTGGTAAACCCGTTTATATTATCTTGTTATTAGGTGATTTAGATATAGTAAAAAGCATTTGAATTCTCTTGTATTGTTCGTGAGGAACAACACAAGGTTTTAAGCAAAGCAATTTGCACAACCAGAGACAAGATTCGGGAACGAAATTTAAACCTCTACTCACTTATTGTATTCCCATATTATATGCCAAACCACACGGTTAATTTAACAACCTAATGCAAATTTACTATAGTACTCGTCTTATGCACATGCAAGATTATTAGTTAAGCGATGTTTAAACATGACATCATATTCCTTTTTAGACACACTAGTTGAAAATCGAGTGCTACGCACGCGATCTCAAGACATATAGTTTTTTGAACAAATATTGAAATATATATATATATTATATCATAAAGTGGGGAATACTTCATCCAATTCTTGTGTTATAGATTTAGATAGTGCACATTGTCAATTGTATGGAGAACTGAAGGGTACATAATTTAATCTTCGTAACTTACGGTAAAAAAAAAAATTCGTGTCATGGAATTGTGAGTCTTAAATAGTGTTGTTTGTTTCTCACAACCCAAAATATCTAAAATGGAATCATAGGGCACTGAGCTAATTGTAAGAAAGAACATATTCTCGACGTATTTC
Source organism: Pharnaceum exiguum (assembly GCA_900322385.1). NCBI lineage: Eukaryota > Viridiplantae > Streptophyta > Magnoliopsida > Caryophyllales > Molluginaceae > Pharnaceum > Pharnaceum exiguum. The sequence continues at coordinate 68,567 of ONZK01000369.1, read as the reverse complement.
GAAAAGAAATATGAGAAATTTTACTCTTAAGATGACATGCACAACCTAAAGCAATTCTTATGTCGTAATCCCTAATGTATGTGATATTGTACACCTTTTCCTACATTCTCTTCCTTCGCCCTCTCCATCTCTCCCTACCATGACACCCTCAATGTTTCTTCTTCCTTCCATGAACCTCATTTCCTTTTCCTCTTCTCCTCGCGCACCCTCTCTAGCTTCCCTCCACTCTTCCTCTAAAGTTTCCACCTCTCTTCTTAATTTGCCTCATCTTTCCTCGCCCTCTCATTCCACTGCACTCTTCCTTCTCTAGCCCTCTCCCTCCTCTCTTTTTTCCTGCCCTTTCAACCCCACACTATCATCGCTCTCTTCCCCTTCCCGCATCTCTTCTTTTCTCCGTCTCCCTGCTGGTAGCACGCCATTTCTCATCTTTCTTTTCCCACTTTCTCCCCCTCTGGTGACCTTCTTTGCTCCCTTGTTCTCCATACCATCTCTCTATCTCTCACTCTTGTTTATCTACCTATTGGGGTTAAGAAGAAAAAAATCTTGAATATTCCCCTCGTGGTGCCTTCTTTTTGAAGAACTGATGTGCCCTCTCTTTCCTTCCCCCATTACCCAAGATATAAAGTAATGTGCTATCCCTCTCTCCCTTCCTTTCCCCTATTATCCAATGATTGAAATAATAAGATAAGTTATGCTCAGCACAATTAGGGTATAATATAATTAATAGCGATACTTTAGATATAGAAATTGAAAGATGAGTTCTAATAGAGAGTTTATTGGAAACCTATGACCAAAGATCCACAATATTCGGGCAAATAAAGCATTCGATTAAGACTTGTAGAGTAACATTCCGCTTGACCACTCCAACATTGTAACGACGGCAACGATTGAGTTTTGATATAATGAATGAGTTTTGAACCTACATCAACATACAAAAAATCCAATCGATTAAAATGACATGCAACTTGCTAAAAACCGCAAAATGTTATTAACAAATTAGAAGCGTAATATGAAAGCAATATAATTCCATAGAGATGCTTAATAAAAACTTGTCTTATGCAAATTAACAATTTTTTATTTGAATTAAGTAGCTACAAATTGTGAAAAGTCATGGACTACATCTATTCAATCGGAGATAATTAAATAGAAAAATTATTAAACTTTTCAATCTTCATGTGTATAGTAGAGTACTCCATCCTTCATCTTCTTTTTTTCGTGTGCCCCTCTCCTTCATCTTTAATCCCACATACATGTATTAGGGATTGATTCAGCATTTCACAACACTAAGTAGGTATGACAAAGTGGGCCATGTGCAAGCGTAACACCGTAAATAACTCTACAAGAATGGTTTGAGACCAAAAGAAACAACGCAACATTTTCCAAATTTACATGGAGTGATATTGGGACATTGGTCAACTCTAGGCTCTATGGCACGAAAACAAGAGCAAATGAATTCAGGAGTTGTCATCCATGCTACACTAATTGTACATCAAATCATTTTGCGCATTGTTTGTAAGGTATCAATACATGAGATACAAGCTGAAGGTTAATTACCTGGTGCATGGTACCCAAAGATGCCCAAGACGAGCAACCATACCTGGAGCCTGATTCGTTGAAGTCTGCTATCTTGGCTCTGAAGTCCTCAAACAAGAGCACATTGCTAGACCTGATGTCTCTATGTATAACAGAAGGTTGGAACTTCTCATGAAGATACTCTAAACCTCTCGCAGCATCAACAACAATCTTCACGCGCTGCATCCAGTCAAGAACTGGTCAAGGTTGTGCTCCTTGAACACCTTTCCTACCTGAAACAATGACATTAAGAAGGTTTACATTTTCTTAGTCCTGCAACTTCGTATCATTTTACTAACTCTTATACCAAGTACTGTAATAACAAAAATAGAACAAGTATAAAGATCTTACCATGCAATATATCATGCAAGGATCCCATGGTAGCAAACTCGTAGGCTAACACCCTCATATTTCCCTCTACACAGTTCAACAAAGTTGTCATGCTTCAAAGTTGAGACCCTAGCAACCTGCAAAGACCAATGTACAGTTCAGATTTGAGGAAAAATGCCACAGTGAGGAAACAGAAGAAATAAGGAATTTGCATTTTTTTTTAAAAAAAAATATTTTGAGCCAAGGAAGTTGTACGTAGTCAACACACCTGAGTTAAAAACTCAACATTCGTCTCTGGCTCTTGAGAAACATCAAGCTTTTTGACGGCGACTGCCTTCCCACTTTCCAATGTTGCATAGTAAACTCTTCCTTAATAGTCTTAATCCAATGAAGATAACGCAATCCAAGAAGACAAATAACTGAACACTAAGGCTTTGCCAAGCACAATTATGACATCAAAATAATGACATCAAAGTAATATTAATTATGACATCAAAATAATAAGGAAAAATAAATACCTTCAAGGGAGCTCAGGCATAACTTCTGCGAAGCTGCATAAGAAGCGGAAAAAAATATTACAAAGCATGATAAGGAATTAATATCCTTAATGAAGAAATAAAGCTAAAGGAAAGAAAGAATAAGCTATGAACATGTCCAAACAGAAACACCACTCTAATTGTATTAGTGCCTATGTCACCACCTGATCATGAGTAAGACCTTCCACGTGAAACGCGCGTCATTCTTTGTGCTTATAAGCTTCTAGCTCTCCTATAAACAAAGTACGTATGTACCAACTCAGAACCAAACATCATATCATCATATTGACATCCAGTATCATTTAGCTTATCATTTGGCCACAGCTTAAATTACATTAAACAGTCAAAGTACTACTTAATTAAAGATGTCGGAGTCATATTCTCCAAGTAAGGTGCCACATCTAATTCAGCAGTACCTTCATTGGAGACCTCTTGCATCCACAAGTCTGGCATCTCACACACATTGCATTCCCGATCCCATACCCTGTAGCACATGCACTAATTAAACTATAGAGACAATCAGAGAGTGAAGAAGGAGAAGAACCTCACATAAATAAAAAAACTGCGGAACAGGAAAATGAGGATATTAACAGGGGAAAAAATCAATGTTAGGGTTGTAGGATTTCATCATTGTTCAGATTTCATAATTCATCCTTCAGTGACTAAGCTGTCAAATTTCATAGCACGGTACCACGAACCTAAGCTAAAGAGATTCAAATTCTATTAATTCATGTGCTCTTGTCACAATAGGTCGTGGTGCAAATCAAATACAGCTTCGGTGGTTCAGCCCTTAAAGGCTTGAGAAGACAGAATATCATAATACTAATAATTACCCATTACAACAAAAAATTCAAGAAAAAGAGCCTGAACCAAACAGGAAACCAACCTACCATCCATTAAGAGGATAACAGTAAAAGAGCTCGACCTACCATCCATGAATACAGTCCATGATTTAGTACAATTATTTAATTAGCTGCCACTAATGACATATGCTCTATCAAGTCCAAGACTCGGTTGTTGCAAGAGAAACAGACAAAGTTAAGCCAAAACGCAAACACGTAAACGTCCCAAAGGCATGAGTAACAGACAAAGTCAATATGACAAAAGAGAGCAAAACTGGTGGACAATTGAAGGTGTACCTGTACCCCCATTCGTTGTCGTACCATGAAACCAACTTCACGAAAGTCTGACTCGAGGCAATGCCAGCCTTGGCATCAAATATGCTTGCCCTGAAAAAGCAATATGAAATATTTTTAGAAGACGTTGACATATACAGGCTTCAACAGCTAAGTCTAATTCCTCTGGCAAAGTCATGAAGTTCAAGGTAAAGGTAATCACAAATAACACATACTACTTACACGACGAACCCTTGTTCAGAGAACAAAAGTTACAAGATCAGGCAATATCTAATGGCTTCCAGAGGAAATTGCAATAAACAAATAATTAGATTCATGATTATCAGCTCACAAATGTGTTTTGCTTTAGAAATTAGATCAAGTTAACCAGTTAATTCTAAGTTGGTTATGCATCTCATTCGACTATTGCTAGCTGTGCACTGCACAGATTCATCAATATGCAAGCAATCTGGAAGACATTCGAAGTAGAAATCCCCTACCTTGAGTCACCAAGAAAGTCGTTTGAGACTACATCATCATCCTCTGTGTATCCAAGAATTCCTTTCAATGCCCCCTCCGAAACGGACCTGGATGTGACACAGACACACACTTCCAGTCAGGCAAGTTGCCAAAGACAACGGAAAAGGAGGCATATACAAAACAGAAAGAGAGGAACATTAGAGTCAATAAGCAAAACCTCCCCAAAAACACCTCCACCAATCTTATTAGCACCATTAAACATTCCAGTGGCTATACAAAGCAAACGATATGTGAAGCTTATTGCTGGACTTCTCTTAACTATGGCCTTCTCATTTGCTCTAACACTCCCTGGATATCCATCCTTTACACCATAATCTACAATTCTACATAGAAACACACAAATTTGCAGAATTTCCCAAATAGTCAATACAATTTCATATAAACCATATGATCAAAATAATCAAAGAAAGGGTCACATCATCTCACCATTAGCTTCCAAACAATCCTTTCCAAGCTTATTCACTGTGCCACAAAAAACAAGCAAAACCCACATCAAAAAAACAACCAACACACATCAAAAACACAATGCCAACTGAAAAAAGATATGATCTTTATATAAAACTAAGGCAAAACTAATAAGAACAATACCTGTAGTGTGAGAAGCAGATCGAGCTCTATCAGTATCTTCAATCTTGACAACCTTTTTTCTTGAAAACAAGCAAGGAAAACACCCCATTTTCAAAATTGAACTCTAAAAACTCAAAAAGACCTCAAAAAAATTAGGAATTTTAAAAAAAATTGAAGGGAGATTGATTAAAACTTCTGAGAATAATGAAAAGAAAATTACAAAAGAATTTCTAGAAATACCTTGTGTGTGTAAAACCGTAGTTTGATCCTCTGTATTTGTCTCTCTCTCTCTCTCCTGGTATGAATGAAAATCAAGTAAACCAAACTACAATCAGAATTTTTTTTATTAATAAAGTCACAACTATTGTAAAATTAATCTAAAATTCACAATCAAATTTATTGACATGGAATAGAAAAACTAAAATCGAAACAAAAAGATATATAAAACAGGAATAGAGCCATACAAATTATTGAATGAAGAAACCCTAAACTTAAAAAAGACCAACACATTCAAGGCATATAAAAAATGATACAGAACACACAAAAGCAATACCTTGATGATGAATCGCACTTAGTAATAATAAAGATAAATTAAAAAGGAGAAATGAAAATGAAGAATGAGAGGAGTGAGAGAGAGAGAGAGAGGAAGGGAGGGAGGGAAAGAGTACCTCTGGCTGTGAGCATCGTCGGAGAGGGAGAGAGAAATAAGAGTGCTGGGACTCTGGGAGAAGTAACGCAAGCAGAGAAAAGGAAGAGAGAGAGAGAGAGAGAGAGAGCAGGAAAAGAGGGTTTGAGAGGAGGAGGAGTGAGTGTCAGTGTGACAGTTGCAAGTGGAACTGCAAATGAAAGGGAGCCATTGAAGAAAATGTGTTGTCGATCAGCTAAATGATCTGGGGAGGACAGAAAGCAGGAGCAGGGTGAAAAAAAAGAGGCAAAATACACGTTTACCTCTTAGACCAGCCCAAGAGCTAGGACACGTCATTTAAAAGTCACGTGAGAGGCATGTGCCAAAACACTATTCATTACTGTTTATTTCAATTGTGAATTGTGAATTGTGAATGTGGAATTGTGAGTGTGGAAGTTCAAAGGTGAAATTTTCTTTTTAACGGTTGTAGGATGTAAGAAATAAAAGCTAACTAATTAATCTAATGATCACTTAGTTAATAGTCAAAATTATAGGGTTTTATATGATCAAAGTCATGAATTAGAGCATAGATGAGAAAGAAGGTGAATTCATGATGAAGTTTAGGAACAGAAAACCTACCTTCCTCCTTGCCAACTATTTGTCCAAAAAGGACCTTTACATACATGCACAAGTTAGTAGACTTCAGGAATTAAATCACTATTCTACATAATTGAAAGACAGGAAAGAGATAAGGAGAGAGGAGAAGATGGTGCCTTCGGGACCTTTACCGTATAATTAGCTTGAAGACTCCAAAGATGGGGCGGGATTATGCTTGAGAAAGAGCTTGTAGCCTTGAATATACTCCTTGTTTGGATGCTAGAATGCTAGTGCTAGTGTGTTTGTTTGGTTTTGAGAAGAGTATGTTTAGGCTAGGTTGAAGGTTTGACTACTCGGGTGGAAATTTCTGCATAATAATATTATAATAGTGTGTTGTTCTAATGAATGGAATAAGGGGGGTATTTATAGGTGAAGGGTGGAGAATGGCCGGATTTTAGAAGAATATTGGGGTGAATATTGAAAAGATCCGAGCCAAAGATAAATTTATTCGCAAAAGGAGCCCGGTGGCTGCCGCTAGAGCCTGGCGCCAACCGCCGGTTTTGGCGGTAGAAAAGGTACCCCTGGCTCTGTACAATACTATAGTTCTGTTTTGATTTTTGACCCTCCAGGACCCTGGCGGCTGCCGCTAGGGTCGATCCGTGATATATTTTTATTTTCCTTTTTCTGTTTGTACGGATCTATTCCTAGTATATTTTAGGTAATTATATAACTCGGTTTTGGTGCTGAATATTCCGGAAATACGAAGAAAAGAGGAGATTGCTTTTTCGCAAGCAACATTTAATTAAATAAATAAATACATAATTAAATGCATATTTAAATAATTAAAATATTAAAAGGGGAGAAGCTGGTGGATTGGGCTCATTTTGTGGGCTGATTTGAATAAACTGATTTATTAATAATTAGGCCATTGGGCTAATACTAATTAATCGGAATGGGCTATAATATTATTAATGATCCAAATGACTATTAATAATGGATCGGATTTTGGAATCGACTTCAATTTCTTTCTCAAGCATCGGTGCACCCATTACAATAAAGAATCAAGCTAACCGCGGGATATAAGGTTGGGATTTTCGTCATTAGGCATGGCAATACCCCTGTACAAAGGTATCTACACCTTTTTTCTTACAAAAGCTGCTTAAAATTCATATGCCAATTGACTGTTCCTAACCTAGCACATAACACTCAAGGAAGACACTCATCCAATGATCCAACCCATTACATTTCACAACTCACTATCAAACTTAAAGGAGAAAAAAAGGGATAAACAACATCACACAATTATGGAAAATGGACAATGTAAAGTTCTTACCCTAGAAATCATTCAGGCATTACAATTACATTCTCAAAGCTTCAGCCTAAATCCCTTTGTCAAGAAGGCATCCAAGTTGTCCCTGATAAAACAAAACCACAACAAAACAAACACTCAGTTGCATTGACAATTTAAAGAGCACTGTGCCACACAGAATGACATAATTTGTTAACAGCGAGAATATTATGAACTGTAGCTATGACATAGAAGTATAGCACTAATACCTATTGTTTTCCTTTGTTTTCTGATTTCTTTGGGGCTCCCTCATCAATCACATGGTATTTTCTAACTCTATCACCAATATGGACAATACTTCTTGAACATGCAACAATTTCAAAATACTTGGGTTGTCCATGTATATTGGCATAATTCAAAGACTTCTTTGTCAAACTGTACCAGAAATTTTTTTCACTGTCTTGCTCAAATAGAACTTGAAAACCATCTTCAGAATACACCAATGGCTTCATGTACTCAAAGCCACCAACCATGTCATGCTGTGAGATAGTAACAAGTTTTATCCAAGTCTCTGCCTGATAATCAGTAAGGACCCCAAATCAAAACTTTGTTTAGGATAATGGCAAAGCAAGCAAATGCAACCTCCCAAGAGTCCGAGTTTCAAATGAAAATTTGTGTCAACATAACTCGGCTGTGTAACCAACCTAAATTTCTCTGTTTGAAGATCAAAAGCTATGATCTCAATAGAGCTACTATACAAGTAAGGATTTCCATGTGCCACCCAATGCAGTCCACCATTTGCAAGAACTCCTGAGCACGTAGGGTATACAATGTAGGGAAAGCGATGAACTTTTCCCCAACTTCCTCATTCCAAGATGTAAACCTGAACATCAAAGTGAACAATATTGCCTTTCGGCCTGTCTTGTTGCTGCAGAATATTGACTATCTTGTAATCCTCTCTGGCACATGGGTTTGGCCACGTGATATCTGGCACATGGGTAGGTCCTGGGTCATGGTATTATGGACCCCCCATACATTTGCCCCTAAGTCTGGGCAGGTGGGCGTAGTTTAGCTGTCCCAGATTTGAATTGTTCTTAATAAACCCCCATTGTATTTATTTTAACTACTTAGGGAATATCTGAACCCTGGATCGATGTAATGTGAACGCGCTTTGTTCTTGGGCCAACGTTTCACGTGCGCGCCTAATTATTGCCTTATGAAGCGTTTTCGAATTTTGAACTGTGTCGCTTTGGTAACCGCGACCATTAGCTGTTGTCATTATGTGGTGGTTTTCCTAATTGCCACATATTTTCCCTTCTCAACCGTCCATTTCCCCTTTTAAATATCTCCTTCTCTTTATTCATTTGCTATATGTTCAAATTTCTATTCCTTCATCACTTAAATCTTCTTCTCGCCGAAGTCTAAGTTAACTATCACAGTTTCACGGCCTGTCTCTAGCTTCTCCGCCGCCGTCTTACAGTGCCTGGGTTTGCTGACCTTGTGATGTAAGTGTCGCCTTTATTACTCGCTGATAAATAGTTCTCTTTCCCTGGCATCTTCTGTCTTCCGGTTTAAATTTTTGCTTCCTTATTCGTTCGCTCTTGATCGATCCAGCAACGTATTTCCTCTAACTTTCTCAATTTGACCTTTATAGGTTGGTTTAGATGAACCATCGTTGCTAGTTGAATCAAGAGCGTACCGTTGAATATATTGGTACTTTTCCTCCACCTTCTAGATTTCGTCCCTTTGTCTCCGCTAGTGTTAGTGCTCCAATCATGGTTCTTCCCCCAAACGTCACCAGCGCGCCACCCGCTTCTAGTGTTACCCCTAATAATCGGAATACTGGTAAAGCGGTGATGGTGATTCCCGAGCCGGGATCTACCTCCTGCTCCAGAGACCCCGGCCAGAATCCGGTATCAGAAGATATCTCGTGGACGTCATCTGAGAGAGAAAATCTGCCTTCATCGAGTGTTTTGGTTCCTTATGAGGGTGAGCATATCACTTGGTGGCATGATAGTCCGCCCTTAACTCCTATTAGTGATGATGAGGAGTCGGTGTCGATCCGCTCGCGGTATAATATTCCCTTGTCTGGTATATCTGATCTGAAAGGCCCTCTCGAGGCTAATCCGGATCCGGGTAGGTTGGCCGAAGCCGATAGGAAACACTATTGTAGAGTGGCTGAGCATGTATATTCTATTCCACCCCGCTACTCCCTCAGTCTTCCGAAAGTGGGTGATGTTGTAACACGACCACCAGTTGGGTGTACTGCTGTGTATGAGCTTCAGTTGCATTATGGCCTCAGGTTTCCTCTGCATCCTATGCTACGAATTTTTTTTCGTAAACTTAACCTGTGTCTGGCTCAGTTGTCTCCAAACTCGTTGCGGCAACTGATCGCACTGATCTGGACGTTGAAGTTTGTGGGTAAGGGCATGAGTTTTAATGTGTTTAGGACAGTCTTTAATCTGGTCAAAAACGCTAATCGATTTGCAGGGTGGTATTCCCTGGCTCATCGTACGGGCGGCTCATGTTCTTTCCCTCATAAGGACAAAAATACCCATTGGCACAAGCGGTTGTTTTGGGTGCGGGTTCTACCCACCTTTGCGATCCCAATGAAACATTGTTGTCCACGTCAGAGTGTGTACAAGGACAGATATGATCCCTCGACCCCTGACGAACGATGGGTGGATGAGTATTATGTTAAAGATTCTGATTCCTAGATCCCCCATACTGAGTATATCCTGAACGAATACGTGCTTGCTGCCTGTGGGCTGGCGTATAGCTACTCAGCATGTTAGTTTTATGTTTCTTGATTTTTCTTTTATTGTCCCGGACTTGAGCTGTTTTTCCCTCTTTTTTCTTTTTATATGATCACTTCGCCTTATGTCTGGTTCCTTTTGTTTTTGCAGCGGAGGCGTCCTCCTTGCTTGTGGCCTCTTGTCTGGGTTTGGACCAGCAGACCCATTTGCCTATTGAGAGCGTGAAGTCTATTCCAGAAGAGCATCGCAATCCTACCCTGGGTCAGATGGCTGATCAATATACCGTGCTGGCTTCTTCGACCAGCGTCACTGTGCCTGAGTATCTAGCTGGCGTTCGCGTGGCTACGGGTCGTGGTGGTAACCAGGGTCGTGGTATCTCAAGTGTTCGTGGAGGCCGTGGTCGCTTTTCTGCTAGTATCCAGAATGCTGTGTTCCCCTCTCCTAGCAAATCAGTTGCTGGTCCACCCACCCGGCCTAGATCCATTCAAAAAGGAGGTAAAGATACGGATGAAGTAGCAGCTGGGGGCTGGTGGTGAGGAAACTAGCGTGGGCCTGAAAAGGTCGCTTCGGTTTCTGGAAAGTGAAGCAGATTCTTCACGTGCTGTTAAACAGCGTAGTGATAATCTGATGGGTGCTTTACATTTTTCTGGTGGCCACTCGACCAGCTATCTCTTGGATCAAAGTCACCCTCGTGTCTATGACTATGAGGAGATACTGTCTGCCCAGCTCCCGGATCTCAGCTCAAAACTTTCCGTAGGTGATGTGGATGTTAACGTTGTTACTCCTTGGTGTCCTGTTAATGATGTGTTCACCAATGAGTCTTTAAAAGATGACAATCCTCGCACTGGTGGTACATTGGGTATGCGCTTGATGCGGTCTATGATCCCGCCCAGACATCGCCAGGAGCTGGCAGCTCGTCCAGTTCGTTACGCGCCCTTCCTTCAAGCTGCACATGATTTATATGTGGTAGTGTTTCCTGGTTGCTTTTGCGACTGGCTGTAGAAACTGTTTAACTATATTTATTGGTGTAGATAGTTATATATAATCGTCATTTTGCTGCGCAGGCTATGCATTCTACTTACGAGGTGGTATGGGTTACCAAAGGTCCGTGGTTAGCATGGAGAAAGCAAAGTCAGACCATGCCAACGTTGTTGAGCAGTTTGGGGGACGTTGAGAAACAGCTGGAGTCCAGCCAGCTAGCTGAGCAGTCCCTTCATCAGCAATTACAGCGCGTGAACGAGGAGAAGGAGCGCCAGGAAGCCAGAGTTGCAGCTTTGGAGGCTAAAGTAGCTGAGCTGGCGGAGCAGGACCGGACTACACTTAGCACGGATTTGGAGAAGGCGAATGCCTCGAATGCTGATCTTGAGGGTCGCCTCGCTGAAGCGGAGTCTTATTGGTCTTTGGACGGATGGAATATAGCTATGGCTTGTTTCTTCAAAGTGTTTAAGGATGATGGGCGTACGGATGGTCCTGGTATCTGGAACCGGATTTACGCTGCCTATGAAGCTGGTTGGCGTTGGGATTATCAGAAACAAGCCCCTATGTCGCCTGAGGAAACTTGTGCCTTAGTTGTCTCTCAGGCTACTGGCGAAGCCACTGAGGCGGCCGTGAATGTCAGCGATTGATGGTGGGGGCGGCCAGCTGGACCTGATGCTCATTTGACCGGATCGAATTAAGTCGTATGAGTTCGTTTCGGGTCTTGATTATTTTGCTTTGGCAGTGTTGCGGGTGTTTTTGTGGGTGGGGTTGTTTGTGGGATTTTAGCTTATTGTATTTTTCTCCCCATGCTTTTGGGTTATGTAGGTAGATGTGCTCCAGATGATGGGGCCCAATGTGGTGCACACCTTCGCTCGCTGGTGGTTTGTAGTTGGCTGTGCCCGCTTTGATTGTAATTTAGATAATGTGAATTTGTTTGTTAATGGAGAACGTTTATCATCCTTTAATGATGTAGCTTTCATAATAATAGTTTTATGGTTCACTACTTTTTAATCACTTGTCTTTTGTTTGTGTAGCCGATCTTGGCTGATAAACCCCTATTGTGCTTTCTTGTTTTCGCTTAGCTATTTGCGTAACTGATGACTTACAATTAAGGATTCTGATTTAGTATTTAACCTTACCATCTTTAATGGCGGCTTATAAGCAAGGATTCGAGTTTCGGATTTACTTTAGCTTACAAGCCAGGATTCGGATTTCGGATTTAAGATGGTCGTTTATATGACTGATGGGCATATAAGCCTGGGTCCAGATTTCGGACTTAAGATGGTCATTTTTTATGACTACTTGCTTATGAGCCTGACTGCGGAATTCGGACTTAAGATGGTCATTTTTTATGACTGATGGGCATATGAGCCTGGGTCCAGATATCAGACTTAAGTCGGTGTGATCACCTGCAAAATATTACACTTTGAATTCGTTCAAATCAGCGATAATTATTACAGAATGCTTCTTGTTGTTGGTGGTGATGACGGTTGAAGATGATGATGGGTCATAGTGATGGTGATGATGATTATATGATGGTGATTATGCCGCAAGTGAGGGTTTGTGGTGGATGGTGGTGCACAACGATGAGGTGAAGATAAGAGATATTGGAGTGGAGTGGGATTACACAGAGGTGTAGAGAAGTGATAATGAGGAGATGTGGGTGATCGTAATTGAAGTTCATTTTGATCGACATTTAGCAGACAAAAGAGATGAGAATGGGTTTTGGTACGGTCCAATACAAATATTAGGAGGTTCGGTCAAACTAAAATCAGACACCATTTTCTATTTTTTTAAACAACCAAAATCATGTTTTTATAATAGATATTTCTCCCAAAATTATTTTTTAAATAAATATTAAATCTTAAAAATAATTTCAAATACACAAGATATATATAATTAAATATTATAAAATATTTGGGGTATTACAATCTACCCCTCTTATAAAAATTTTTGTCCCCGAAAGTTGAAGTTAACACTCTCGTATACATGTGAACTATTAAACCGAACCCGTGAGTTAGGGCCCACAAACTCATAACACCACATTGGAGCATATAAACACATAAACAACTCCATACAGAAGACAAAACATCACAAGCACACATCGGATTTTTCATTTATTACCCTATATCTTATTATTCCATGTTATTCCTATTTCTCGTCGGCGTTCGATATAAAGATCAAAACGCCATCAAGAACACAACTGCGCTCTGATACCAAGTGTGGTCTATTTTACAAATTACAGAAGAGAACTTTCATACACTGTTAGCGGCGATCACTCATCCTTCCCGTTCAATGATCCAAACATAACCCGAAATCTGAAATCTGCCCATATTGGTAGTGGTATCCCAATATGGACAGGGAAACAAACATAACATACGTAATCAGCATTAAACTGAGAAACCATCAACCAACACTCGATCAAGTTGCACATAATCATGTAATGCATGCTATAAACAATCATATTAGCCAAGTACAATTCATAATAATTGTAAATACGACTCATGGACGGTCATCCATTATCCACATAGAAATCAAACCACTTCATATAATCCATTGTATTAAACCGATCACAATATAAGACCATTCAAATATTCATTCGAAAGACCAAAAATGTCTATAATCCAATCATAATATCACATTCTCAGTATTCTGTTCCAAATATCAAACATCTATTAGGGAAGATGGAACCGTGGTAGACCCGGGAAACCTATGCTGACCCAATGCAACTTGGGAAACTCATGCCAGTTACATCATCGCGCAATATAATATAATAAGATTGAATTCATTATAGACCCAGGAAACCCATGCCATTCTACTCGATGCAACCCGGGAAACCCATACCAGTTACATTATCATGCGATATATATAATAACATTGAATTCATTGTAGACCCGGGAAACCCATGCAAGTCTACAAAATATTAACACCAATCGACTTTATCACCTTTAGAGGCAACCATAATTCCTCTAAAAGCTATCTTACCCTCCTAATTCACAAATAGAAAATATGAAAATCCAAGAGCCTAGTGAAATAACTAGATAACTCACAATAAATACTTGATTCAATTCAGTTTCGATACTCAATTTAGTCAATCATAGACCACTAGTAGCACATATAACATAACACTAAATACTCTGAGTTACATGGTGTAGATACCGTATTTTGTACGGGGTATTGCCATGCCTAATGACGAAATTCCCCAACCTTATATCCTTCGGTTAGCTTGAAACTCCATTAAAATGAGTGCACCGGTGCTTGAGAAAGAAGTTGAAGTCGATTCCTAAACCCGATCAATTATTAATTGTCATTTGGACCGTTAATAATAGCCTAGCCCGTTCCGATTAATTAGTATTAGCCCAATGGCTTAATTATTAATTAATTAGCCTTTCAGATCAGCCTACAAATAAGCCCAATCCACTAAGCCATTTTAGATATTTATTTATTTAAATATTCATTTTATTTAAATAAATATTGCTTGGCGAAAAAGCAATCTCTTCTTTTCTTCATATTTCCGAATTATTTACAGCCTAATACGAGTTCATTAATTGCCAAAAATATAATTTGCAATATTCCGTATAAACAGAAAAAGGCAAATAAAACCCTGTCGAAATCCACTTCAGGCACCAGGCGCCAGAAACAGGCGTGTAGCGCCAGAAACTAGGCGGTTTGAATACCAAAATAGAAGCATGATTCTGTGGAGAGCCAGAGTCACTTTTTCCGAAGCAAGTTCAGGCGTCTAGCGCAAGGCTCTAGCGGATGCCGCCAGGAACATTTCACGTACAAAGTTTATTTTGGCTCGGATCTTTGTGCAATGTTCCCAATATTTTCCCTAAATTCTTCTAGAATCCGGCCATTCTTCACCCTTCACCTATAAATACCCCCTTCATTTCATTCATTTCAACAACACAACGTTATACTATTACTATGCAGAAATTTACACTCAATTAATCAATTATCACCTAAAGTCTAAAACCTACTCCTTTCAAAGCAACTAAACACATTAGCATTAGCATCTTAGCATTAAGCAAGGAGTGTTTTCAAGACTACGGTTATCTTCTCAAGCACCGTCCCGCCCCGAACCTTTGGAGTTTTCAAGTTAGCTATACGGTAAAGGTCCCGAAGGCACCACCTTTCTCCTTTCATCTTGTTTTCTTAGTACTTTCATTCTTGTACTAACTCGTGTATGCATGTGAAGGTCCTTTTGGCCATATAGTTAGCAAAGGGAAAGGTAAGGTTTCCGTTCTCAATTTTAATATGGACTAACCCTTCTCTTCTCACATATGCTCTAATTTGCTTTCTTATATTATTGCAATCACTCTACATAAGCGTTGGCATGTGGAGGATCGTGGCAAGAGCCATATGGGACCCTATAACTTGAATAATAACGAAGTGATCACTAGATTTAACGAAATTGATTTATTTCTTTATGTGTGTTTTAACGGAATATGGGTTGCATGTTTAAACTTCGCTAATTGATAAATCTTGCATGTGTATAAGACGAGTAATATAGATAATTGCATTAGGTTGTTAAATGAACTGTAT
>ONZK01000369.1:23617-39089 GCA_900322385.1 Pharnaceum exiguum | reverse complement strand
AGTCAATACCCCACACATCAAACAAATCCACAATCAAAATATTATTCAAAGGCATTTCATGTCTCCTAGAAATATTCCCAGTTTGTTGACATCTTAGACAACGAGAAACATAAGTATATGCATCCTTAAAAATAGTAGGCCAATAAAAACCACATTTTAAAACCTTAGCTGCAGTTCTAGAAGGAACAAAATGACCACCTACCTCACGGTCATGACAAAAATGCAAACTAGATTCCATTTCATCCTCAGGCACACAACGTCTAATCATCCCATCAACACAATGCTTATACAAGTAAGGGTCATCCCAAAAATAATGCTTAACATCAGAAAAAAAATTTCTTTCTTTGTTGAAATGAAAAATCAGTGGGAAGAATCTTACTAGCCAAGAAATTAGCAAAATCAGCATACCAAGGATGAGAAGGGTTAAAAGAAGATTTAGAGTGAACCTGTATAGCATATAAATGCTCATCTGGAAATTCCTCACCTATTGCAGTAGAAGACTCTTCTACATGCTCGGGAGGTATTCGTGATAGATGGTCGGCAACACAATTTTCGGTACCTTTCTTATCTTTAATTTCAAGATCAAACTCTTGAAGAAGTAGAATCCAACGGATAATCCTAGGCTTAGCATCTTTCTTTGCAAACAAGTATCTCAAAGCAGAATGATCAGTGAAAACAACAACCTTATTCAAAATGAGATAAGAACGAAATTTATCAAAAGCAAATACTACAGCTAGAAGTTCTTTTTCATTAGTGGCATAATTTTGTTGAGCGTCATTCAAAGTTCTACTAGCATAGTAAATAGTTTAAAATTTTTTATTCTTTCTCTGGCCTAAGACTGCACCTACAGCAATGTCACTTGCATCACACATCATCTCAAAAGGCAAATCCCAATCAGGTGAAACCATAATAGGTGCATTAACAAGTTTCTCTTTCAAGGGGTTAAAAGCATGTAAACAATTATCAGTGAAAACAAAAGGAGCATCTTTACCTAACAAGTCACATAGGGGTTTTGAAATTTATTAGATTTCAAGTATTAAAGCAGTCGTCTACATAATGGAAATAAGAGACAAAAAGATAGAAAGAGTTTGTACCTATGGGACCTTTACTAAACACCTAACTAGAACTTCAAGGCTAGGGACGTCGATGCTTGAGAAATGATTCTTTAGTCTTGATAATGTCCTTACTTGGCGTAAAAATGGGGTTGATTGCTTGTGAATGCTTGTCACATGGTGAAATGAGGGAGTATTTATACATGGGGATAAATGATTTCCCGAGTTTATAAGAATAGTAGGGTAAATATTGAAAAGATTATGGACATGTGACGCATGATAATAGGGCATGACGCATGCTACCACTGCCGGTTGCAAAATTGGCTTGGCTAACTGCCAACATCATTAGTTGTTTACCAAGGCCAATCGCTTAGCCGTCGGTGCACGCCGCCTGGGTTAGATTTCGAGAATCTTTTGTTTTTCTGTTTCGTGTTTATTCCAAATATTATCTTATCTTATTCAAGGCTAAAATAAACTCGGGCTATATCTTAATTATTCCAAAATCTCTATAAATTGGGTAGTTGCTTATTTCTTAAGTAATGTTAATTTCTTTTTATAACAAATATTTAAATGGGAAAAAACTAATGAAGTGGCTTATTTTGTGGCTAGGCTATTAGACTAGCCGATTAATAATTAGGCCAAAGGCTAATACAAATCAATAGGATGGGTTATGCTATTATTAACGGTACATTAGTAATTGTTCGGATTTTGCTATTAACTTCAGTTTACTTTCTCAAGCATCTTAAAAATTCTAACTAATCGAAACATAGAAGATTAAGGTTTTCGTCATTAGGCGTGGCAATACCCCGTACTAAATACGATTTCTACATCCATCCTCCTCTAGCACTCTCCCGGAGCAGATTTTACGCCCTTGATGTAATTTTATCGACACCTCCCATTTACCATTTAAAAAAAAACCTCGAATTAACTTCTCCCGTCTCGGCTCATATTAGTTTATAAGCAAGTATGATTTATTATTATCCCATGCACTAATGACCTCGTCAAATAAACAACTATGGCAAGGAACCCTACTATTACCAAAGACCTCTAAATCACTTGAAATTGCATGAAGTGACCCCTTGCAGTACTCTCCTGCCACCACTGCCACCTCACATCCACCCTTTGATAAAGTTTGGGTGAGATGTCAACACGTTCTCAAACCAGAATGCAAAGGGGCCCTCACTTAGCAGATTGTGTATGAATCAACATAGAAATGCAAGAGCTTCTTGAATTTAACAAAGAAACTCATCTTCCACTTCATTCGTAAACGAGGAATCATGCGCAATCCTCCCACCACCAACTTTTTATGCCGTAACTCCCACAAGAACCTTATCACAAAAGTACCACAAAAGAGTTTATAGCATGCTAACTTAGTCTCCTAACATCTTGCGCCACTTTAATAATGATTTCTCAAACAAGATCATGTTCGTTACATCCCTAACACATTAACATTCTTTGATACCAACTTCATTGCAAACTACTCTAATCTCCAATTTTCCTAACCGTCATACCAGTCATTTCAACAATACTTAAGACTACTTCGAAGACTCCCTATTGTACCGTCATCCAAGAATAACATTAGACACTTGAACTTTGACCTCTTCTCCCTTAGAATCCACAAATGCAAGCCATGGCAAGCTAGCTTTTTTTGGATCTCTATCATCCGCCACACAATAGAAGTTATGGAAAGACATGGAGTGTTGGAGCTCGTTGATAAAAAAATCATACCTCTAGAATGTTAACCACTCTTGCGAACCTTCATCCACTTCATGCTACATACAATACAACCACTTGCCTCTTCCATTTTGTTAAGCGCTCTTGCAAACCTAACCTTCATCCACTTCGAGCTGCATACACTACAACCACTTCACTCTTCCATTGTATCAAAATTTTCTAGACTCGCTCCTTGTCTAAATCGCACCCCTGGATAATCTCTACTATAAACCATCTTCTTAAGACAAACTTGATACCTTAGAGCCCATCCCAACTACATCACTCAAACTAACTATTCATCCAGGTGTAACCAACTCCCCACAAAATTATCGAAAAATCATTGACTAGGTTAGTGATAGAGGCAAAGAACCTCAAACACTTCCCAGCTTGAGTGTGAGTGTTACTAACATGGATGGGATTCATGTAAAGTTTGCGGAATCTCTTCAAAACTATCGTTCGCACATTGTACTATACCACCCACCACATCCTGCTACTAGCCTCACCACTATGCTCCTATTCCTTTCCAGTACTAGGGGTGAGCACAAAAACTGGGTACCCGATTGAAACTGGTTCCGGGTCTGGATCTTGTTTTTTTGTATCCGATACCACTTTCCCTATGAAAAAAGAAAAAATAATTGCAAACAGAAGGCTCTGACTATTTTGTGTTTGTCGCAAATGTTTGAACTAGCTGGCCTTTGTACAAAAAAAAAGTCCGTCTCCTAACCTCTCCCCTTCATCTACTACTCATGTACGTCTTATCCCTCGTTATGCGGAACTAAACTTATTTAAAATAGGTTGTCGAAAGAGTAATTAATTGTCGAAATAGTTCTCAAACTGTAGCTATTTGTCATAAAATGCAAATGGATTAGGAAAATACTTGACGAATTGTTTTTTTAGAGTTTGTGAAAATGATTTAAAAGCTTGACATGATTTGACATATCCCAACTCAAAGATGGGCAACAAAAAACTGTAAGAGGTAAGACAAGTTAGCGAAAAGACCGAAAAATGTAACAAGGGGTAAAACGAATTTGCAAGAAATGATTTAAAAGGGGAAGTATTACCGGCTCGACCATATTGGAGTTTCGGCTTGTACAAAGCGAGTTTGTAAAAATAAAGCAAAATGTATCAAAAAAGTGAAGAGGAATCCACCTGACCACATTAAAGTACAATCTCACAAGAGTTACTATAACAATAACGTCATTATTATGGTTTTCAAGAAAGGTAGAAAGAATGTAAAGATCTGTATCACCATATTAATCAAGTTCATAAGAGAAGCGGCTAAAGCACATGATATTGCATGCTCACCGATGCCGACAGCATAGTTGGTATGAACAATAAATTATTAGGTAATCATGCATTAGATGTCAATCAAATTAAGAACAAACACACAAGACATGTTATCATCAATGGCACACAATTCTGAGCACTGAGCACGCATCAACTTTGAACAAATATGTGGTGGTTGATGGCACCATTTAAATGGAAAGGCATGCAATAAAATAGCTTTATTTCGATACATGAACTCGGAGAGTAAGATTTTTGTATTGGCACGAGATTTACCTTTGAAACTAAGGTTTGACTGCAAACATTTCTACGGCATCACCAACCCATGAAGATGGACAACATATGCATAGCCCATTGTGTTTGATCTACATAATCACAAAATGTAACACATTTAGATAAAATAAAGGAATAGAACAATCTATAAATATAGCAGAACCACCAAGATGAAAGATTCAAGCTTTCATCCCATAACACACGATAAAAGTGATAAGATTTATGCCATAATAAAATCACAACACCAAAATTGAAAACAATATTCCGATCAATATTGGCCAGCTTTCATTGGCTAAAAACAACATTGCTTATATCATACAAAGTTAAACTTCGTTGTGAAGTCAATATAATTGTACTCAATGCTTCTCTTCCTTTCGTCCAAACCATGCCAAAAGTCCACTAACAGCAACAAATTTATCCGTACTAAACAAAGTCACAACAAAATCCAAATGAGCATCAAAAATTTTATGATCATTTACCCTACTCAAAAAACTCATTGCTCCGCCTACAACATAAATTAAGGCACACTCAGTTACAATAGTCACAAACTCACAATTGATTGTCACAATTGGTGGCTGCACATCAAAGCTTAGATAAGACAGCCAAACTTCACTCAGTCTGATATGTTGTCAAGCTACAATGTTAAGCAGGGGCCCAAAGCATAGGCAAGGTCTTCCGATATACTCTCCTTATCATTGCTCAATGCTCACCAATTGTTTCGTCCAAAACATACAAATAAGGATACCCTATTAGCTAGGGAATATCAATTGTGATTTGAACAACTCCTCACTCCTCCCCTCTCTAAATCATTAGAGTTGAAGGACCTGTAATGCATTTTATACACGTTGGGACCAAGGCAACAGCTCAACACACATACCAAGATCAACCACTTTACGTCAACTTACTTGACGCATGAACTGCATGCCACTTTGCTATCAGAGGTAAGGGACTTCTCAAGTATTTCCACCTTTTTGCTATCAGAGGCAAGGAACTTCTCAGGTCATTCCCTTTCCTTTGCAGTATGGGGCAATCCTTTCTTTCCATCTAAATAGGAGAAACAAACCTAACAAATTGAATTAGATTCTATAGCATACTCTTGTGCTAAAAGTAAACATTGTCTTACATGCAGCAAATTCTTTGCCACGTAATTCACCAAGAGTCACCAATTCTTTGTAGTGTAGCAAGCATGGCCTTTAGACCAAGGGTTTTTGCCTCAAACTTAGTTGGATCTCTCCTTACTAGATTCATCCTAAAACCAAGACATAATAAAAGTTGGCCTAGTTCACAAACCAAGACAAATAATCAAACAAAAACAAATCGGAATTTTCATCATATACCACTGAGCTTAGACCTAATTCATAATGTACTCATTAATTTTGGGAAATACAATGTACCCCTTCAACATCACCTTCACCATGATTGATCATATCCCATCACCCCTATCACCGGCCCCACACTAACGTGCACAGCCCAGGCCCATATAAAACGAAGATGAAAGCCTCAATAAACAACCACCGCGTCCCAGACTGGCTGAGTCCTCTTCGGGTTTGGGTTCATGTCCATGGCCACTAACCAATTCTGGAATCTAGAGCAAGACTATGAGTGCTTGGTTTGGTGCCTTTTTACGTCTTTGTTGAGCTTTCAGTTGGGTGCCCTAATGATATTCATTCCTCTTGGTCATCATGGGGTTCGTGAGTCCTAATCATCATATGCATCAACATAGTCAACTCAATAGATTGTTCCTCCTTGATGGGTTCTTATATATAAATGGCACGATAAATGAAACAATGGTGTGATACCTGGACTTAATACTACATTTGATTCTTGATCTTTAGATCACACAGTCCATATAACACAAATAGACTAAATGCAATCTCGTGTGACTGTATTGTGTACCTTACTCTAGATGAAATTTTGTTTTTTAATGACTTAAAAATCTTACCGATACTCTTATATGCGTGAGTGACTGAGTGGGTTTCTTGAGAAAATCCAGAAAACGAAGAGAGGAGTGAGAGACTAGGAAAAATGAGATTAATTAAAGGAGGATTAAAACAACACGATAAGAATAAAGCTGTCTTTACAATGTTAAATCCACCAATAACTGCATGCCACAACAAAAAAAAAAACAAATGTTCATCCACCTATCATTACCATTATGATCATCTTGAGTACAAAGTTGCAATGTCAAGGGTATACGGTGTTTTTCTCGAAATTAATGGGTATATTGTGAATTAGCTCTAAGCTAACATTGCTAATAGCTAATAACAAGTTAGAATACATGGAATGTAACTGGGGTACCTATCATCCAGTGTACAAGCCAAGCCACACACTGTTAGTCCCACCCAATCACGGTATCTTCCATGCGCAACCAAAAGCTTCTGCCAATTAAAACAGGGTGATAGATATAAATGCAATCTAAGGATAGTTTTCCGAATACTACCTGGCATAAAAATGGAAAATTGGAAATAGTGCGCTGAAAAATTGGACTCATGTCACTTGCTTCTTAACACTATGACTATCACCCATTTTCTCATCACATCCCATTGTAGCTACTCATCAAAAAGAGTAAAAGACAACCCAAAGAGGGGAAACAACAAATAAACCATTTTACAAAGAGAAAGGCATATGAGAGTATATCACAAAGCAAAAGGATTCCCTAGGTTTACAGGAACTTAATACATCAGAAAGCAAATGAAGGATTTCACCACAGGGTAATTAAACAAAAAGAAGGGCAACCCACGGCATAATGACAACTCAATACATTCAATTCAGCTCCATTGTTGTCTTTAAAGTTAAACCTATACGCTCACAAGTCACAACTATTATACGTCTTCAAAGTCGTAATATAAAAAACGCAATTAAATTAATCAACTTAATAAGTTAAGAAAAGGGAAAAGGAAAATACCTTGAAACAATGTTATGGGAAACTTCGAGAAGCTCAATCCCTAATCTTGTAAAATTACCTTCCATAGAAAAGAGAGAAATAGCGCACAATAGAGAACAAAGTGAGTAAAAATTTCAAGGCTTCATTAGATTTCTAAAACAAAAAAAAAAACAATTAAAGAAACAAAAGTCATAAAATCACCACCATTATGTGGGAACATAATTCGAAAAGGCAATGAGAATGCACCAACAATTTCACTTATTACTAATATTCTCACAGGAAAAAATAATTATATAAACTACTACAAGAATAATTTAGCCTTAATCCCAAAACTGACTAGGGTTAGCTAACATGCACCAAAATGGAATTGTGATACACCGACACAACACAAGCGCACACATGCACACAGATGCGAGCGCACACAGACACACATTAAGCGAACAAACAAAAAGCAAACGCACACTCACCCACACATACAAGCACACTAAATCACCCGCATCAAGCACAAACAAACATGCCCACCCACTCACACAAACATGCACACATGCATCAATGTAATCCTCAAATACAATCATGAGCGGAACATGAAATACTCAAAAAACCGAACCCATCATTTAATAGCACGGGATTAGAGGGATATCAACTCACAATTGAGTATCACAATGAAACCATCCCTCATTAGTCAACCAAAACATGATACAATTATTATTATTTTTTACCCTAAATTTTGCGTAGGTTGGACTCACATGTTTGGGCATTCCTTTGACTAAGTAAAAGTATGAATTACAAAAAAGGTGTCAAAAAAAAAGGAGTCAAAAAATGTAAACATGCTCATGACCATGACCGCATGCTCCAAAACAATCCAAATTAGGCGAGCCTCACTGGAAGAACAACCCTATTCGCTCATTCAGTATACCCCCGCACGACATCACAAACAAACCATGCACTACACAAAGACTTGGATTAAAGGTTGTTTTCAGCCCATTAGCTTGCATTGTCGGTTCTAATGAAAAAAATAGAAATAAAGCTTAAAAGGGGTAATTAAGGAAAAATTACTATAGTTAGGCCATTTGGCTATGTAGCTCAATACAAATTTCATGTTCATGTAAGTGGGAGAAACCATGCAAGTTCCGGAAGTCAAGATATGAAAGAGATCATTAATATAGTACTCTTCATTTATATGGTATTCCGAAGGCTACACCTCACGTCGGTACTCAACTACAAGGTTAGTTGACTCAAGGGTCGCAAAGACAACTTAGAGAAAAATAGTTGAAACTCGCTCGCACTCAAAGAAACAGAAAACTCAGGCCTTGTTCGGGTAAGTTTTTAGTTTTGAGTTTTGAAATTATCAAAAACCAAAAACCGATTTGGTTTATGTTTCATAAAATTTGAAAACTGCTGCATCAGGTTGTTGCCAAAGCCCAAAGGCCAAAAGCAAACATATGTACCGTACAACTCATCATTATCTTTTTTCTTCCATTTAGACCCAAAAAAAAAGGAAATCTACTTTCTTCCATTTTAGTGTTATCCCCTACTCTCCAGTCTCCACCCTCCCTCTGATGTCTCACTACCTCTGTTGCACTTTAGCTCTCCTTATCCCCCTTCAAGTCCCAACCACCAGCATGGCTCACACCAATTTGGTCACGTGATACGAGCCCTCTTCTCTGACGCCTAGTGAGACCCTCTAACCTCGGGACAGTGAACTCCGCCTTTGTGACCTTATATGAGGTTTGGTTGGTATTGGATATTAACGGTCGAACCTCGAAATAGAGGCAGGTGGTGAAACTGGATATGGGTGTAGATCGATGGTGGGGTTGGTGTTGTGATGTGGTGGCTGTAAAGTGCATGATGGTGGTAATTGGTGGTAGTGATGGATGGTGGTGGTGGTGGTGGTGGTGATGGGTGACCAAAGAAGACAGTGAATGACGGTGGTCAACTGGTGGGTGTTGTTTAAGCCAATGGCCAGTAAGGTTGTACCGTGATCTTATTGGGACTTGGGGGATGAAAACCAAAACAGTAATTGAGAAACCAAATATTTTGGTTGGCAAAAAGAGGCTGCAAGTTGTGAAAATAGGGAAAAAACCGAGTTGGCAACGAAACATACCGAACACGATTCTGTTTTGAAATTCAATTTGAAAACCAAACACGTCAAACTGAGCATGATACCGAACGGGGCCTCACATTCTCACATTCTGAAAATTTTGTTCTAAAAAATACCTTAATGGACCATAACTTCATGCAATTTACCATACCAACGACCCCTGCCCCACACCTAGCTTATCCAATGTCCACATTGTATCCAAAGGGAAGGGAGAAATAGAAAAAGAAAAGCAAAGGAAAATGCAAAGACAGACGAAAATTGTCCAGCAGCACACAGACTCTAAAAATATATGCTATGTCTGCATTATATCCAAACTCCGAAAGGGAAGAGAGAAAAAAGAAAAGGAAAAGAAAAAGGAATATGCAAAGACCACACAATCTTTACAGCAACACGCAGACTAACACTAACACATAGAAACCAAGCAACACTAAGAATCACACACTTTGACAAAAGTCGTGTCAAAACAATGAACCAATGTTCTCGCAACACCACAGGTAACTGCTGTACGGTTCCATACAAACAGAGAGAGATATAAAATAAACAAATTTTCCAACATGGACGTGTTTACCGGGTTGTTTGCTGAAAACATTCATTTTCAGGTGGCCCATCAGTCACTCCATACCATCACTCAACATTACTGCACCTACATAAACTGAATATTGACTGGAGCTAAGGTACATATCAGGGAAGATGCAACTCTCTTAGCAAAGCCCAAGCTTTTGGTGCTCTGGTCTATGTAAAACAATTCACTCACCCATTCCAAGCATAGTCAAGACCAGCATCTTCTTTACTCTGCCATCATCATCTTGTCAAATGTCTGCACAAAGGTAACAAAGCTAAAGATGTGAGTGTAACGACAAATCACAATAAGAGCATACATGAGACAGAGCGCTAAGATGTTAATCCATTCAACATAATTCTCAAAAGTAGTTGTTGACTGCAGTTGATTAACAATCAGGATCAGCCGGGTCACACAGCAAAGAACAACTTTAATAAGAATTAGGTCACGAAAGACCATAATATAAATGTGGACTACAATATAGACAGCTGAAAATCCAAGCTTTTTTCTCATTATTCTCCGCGAGCCTGTCTGTCAGAATGCTAAACCAACGACGCCTACTTGACAGTTGACACCATATTACTTAATCCCCAATCAGGTTGTAAAGTGTATTAACAATGAATTCCAAAAATTACAACATCTAGTTAACCCCCATTCAATGAAGGTGCTAGGGGGACAAGATGTACGCAACCTTTCCCCTGTTTTGAAAGTAGAGAGGTTGTCTCAGAAAACACAAAGAGGCTGTTTCCGAGACCCTAATGCATCATTGCATTGAAATATTGACTTCCCACAGCTTTACTAAAATGCAGAAGTATCAAAAGATATATTATCCATTTGATTTA
Source organism: Pharnaceum exiguum (assembly GCA_900322385.1). Taxonomy (NCBI): domain Eukaryota; kingdom Viridiplantae; phylum Streptophyta; class Magnoliopsida; order Caryophyllales; family Molluginaceae; genus Pharnaceum; species Pharnaceum exiguum. Next base: position 28,381 of record ONZK01000369.1, on the reverse strand, counting down.
GTCCATGATCACCAAAAGATGAAACTACATAAAATTTATTGACTTAAACTGTGAAGCAAACCCAACATATGAAACAATCAATAATTGACAAATAAAATTATGAAGTATAAAGCCCCAAATGAAACCTAAACTCAACTGAACAAAGAATAGGTATACCCACGCACATAGTGGTCCTTCTTCTTTATACTAGTCGATCGGCTGCAAATCCGCACCGAGAATTAGAACTCCAAGCCAAAGCATGACAAAGCCTATGAATAAGGAGAGAAGTAAAGAGTCTTCTGATTGATGATAAGCCAATGCAAAATTAGGAAGAATGAAACTGGATCGAATTTGTAATGGTTTGACAATGGAATAAAATTGCAAGTTTCGTTTCGTTTACAATGGTTCATGGTCTGGTTTATGTGTGACTTGTAAGAGGAAAGGTAGACAGATTGATTATTTCGTGAGATAAGTTAATGGGAAACACGAGGACAGAAACTTTCCTTTTCCACTCCTAAATGTTGCACATCTAGGGGCATGAACCAAAGGGTCACTTTTCATGAATGTACTTGTCTCTGTTCTTTCTTTCTTAGCTTCATTTGTACAAAGTTCCCCCTTCTGTTCAGTTAGCTTTTCGAATCAGTACCTACAAGATAAATAAAAGAAAATGTAAATGCAATACCCAAATACCATAAAAAAATAACTAATTAGAGATGATAAATGTACAAAAAATAATACTCATAAAAAATACCCCGCACCTAGTGTTTACTCCTCCTAGATAAAACAAAGCAAATTAGAAAAATAAGAAAAACCATAACTCACTTTTGGGCTTCTAGAGAAATCGCAATTGCACTTAGCCAAGCAACAAGCCCTAAACCCCTTGATGTCCCTAGCGGACGAGTACAGCCTCGTGAGGGTTCATAGTGACAAACTCACATCGTCAATATAGCAGGTTACTTAGCAAATGCAATCCGAAACAGTCCATTTAGGTCTAAATCAAACTCCCAAGTCACAGTCCAAAACCATTTAGTTTACTTCATTGCTAATAGCTAATAACAAGTCAAGAGTACATGGAAAGTAATTGGGGTACCTATCATCCAGTGTACAAGCCCAGCCACACTCCGTTAATCCCACCCAATCAGGGGATCTTCCACGCACAACCAAAAGCTTCTGCCAATTAAAACAGGGTGATAGATATAAATGCAATCTAACGATATTTATCCGAATACTCTCTGGCACAAAAAAGGAAAATTAGAAATAGTGCGCAGAAAAATTGGACTCATGTCACTTGCTTCTTAATACTATGACTATCACCCATTTTCTCATCACTCCCCATTGTAGCTACTCATCAAAACGACAACCCATAGAGGGGAAACAACACATAAAGCATTAAACAAAGAGAAGGGCATATGAGAGCATATCAGAAAGCAAAAGGATTCCCTAGGTTTACAGGAACACAATGCATCAGAAAGCAAATGAAGGATTTCACAACAAGGTAATAAACAAAGAGAAGGGCAACCCACAGCAGAATGACATATAATAACTCAATACACTCAACTCAGTTGCAGTGTTGTCTTTAAAGCTAAACCTATACCCTCACAACTATTATACGTCTTCAAAGTTGTACCATGTTAAACAGCAAACAAACCAAATAAATATAAAAACGCAATTAAATTTAATCAACTGAATAAGTTAAAAAAGGCAAATGGAAAATACCTTGAAACAATGTTATGGGAAACTTAAAGAAGCTCAATCCCTAATCTTGTAAAATTACCTTCCCTAGGAAAGAGAGAAATAGCGCACAGTAGAGAACAAAGTGAGTAAAAATTTCAAGGCTTTATTAGATTTCTAAAAAAAAAATTTAAAAAAAAAAACAAAACTCACAAATTTCACCACCCATAAAAAAACAGAAAATTCAAACCATTATGTGGGAACATAATTCGAAAAGGCAATGAGAATGCACCAAAAATTTCACTTATTACTGTAATTCTCACAGGAAAGTAACAAATTTCCTGTTCATGTAAGTGGAAGAAACCATGCAAGTTCCGGAAGTCAAGACATGAAAGAGATCATTAATGTAGTACTCTTCATTTATATAGTATTCCGAAGGCTAGACCTCACATCGGTACTCAACTACTAAGTTCAGTTGACTCATGGGCCACAAGGACACCTTAGGGAAAAATAGTTGTAACTCGCTCGCACTCTAAGAAACAGAAAACTCACATTCTCACATTCGGAAAAATTTGTTCCAAAAATTACGCCAATGAACCATACCTTCATGCAATTTACCAAGGCAACAACCCCTGCCCCACACCTAGCTTATCCAATGTCCACATTGTATTCAAAGGGAAGGGAGAATAAGAAAAAGAAAAGCAAAGGAAAATGCATAGACAGACGGAAACTGTAGCACACAGACTGACTCTAAAAATATATGCTCTTTATGCATTATATCCAAACTCCCAAAGAGAAGAGAGAAAAAACAAAAGGAAAAGGAAAAGGAAAATGCAAAGACCACGCAATCTGTACAGCAGCACGCAGACTAACACTAACACATAGCAACCCAGCAACACTAAGAATCACACACTTAGACAAAAGTCTTGTCAAAACAATGAACCAGTGTTATTGCAACTTGCAAGACCAAAGGAAACACAGGAGCTGCAACTGCTGTACGGTTCCAAACAAGAGAGAGAGAGAGAGAGAGAGAGAGAGAGAGAGAGATTTCAAATAAATAATTTTTCCAACATGGACTTGTTTACCGGGTTATCTGCTGAAAACCTCCATTTTCTGGTGGCCCATCAGTCACTCCATACCATCACCCAACATTACTGCACCTACATAAACTTAATATTGACTGGAGCTAAGGTAGACATCAGGGAAGATGCAAACTATCTTATCAAAGCCCAATCTTTTGGTGCTCTGGTCTATGAAATACAATGCACTCCCCCATTCTAAGCATAGACAAGGCCATCATCATCTTCTCAAATGTCTGCACAAAGGTTACAAAGCTAAAGATGTGAGTGTAACGACAAATCACAATTAGAGCATACATGAGACAGAACGCTAAGATGTTAATCCATTCAACATAATTTTCACAGGTAGTTGTTGACTGCAGAAGATTAACAATCAGGATCAGCCGGGTCACACAGCAAAGAACAACTTTAATAAGAATTAGGTCACGAAAGACCATAATATAAATGTGGACTACAATATAGACAACTGAAAATCCAAGCCTTTTTCCCCTTATTCTCCGCGAGCCTCTCTGTCAGAATGCGTTGGGGTGTCTGGGCCCACCAAAATAAGATCCACTAACTATTGTGGGCAAGAAAGTATTACTTGATATTTGAGAACTTTACTAATTTAGCCAACTAAACCAACAACGCCTACTTGACAGTTGACACCATATTACTTAATCCCCAATCAGGTTGTAAAGTGTATTAACAATGAAAACCAAAAATTACAACAACACCTAGTTAACCCCCATTCAATGAAGGTGCTAGGAGGTCAAGCTCTACGCAACCTCCCCCCTGTTTTGAGAGTAGAGAGGTTGTCGCACAAAACACAAGGAGGCTGTTTGCGAGACCATAAATGCACCGTTGCATTGAAGCATTGACTTCCCACAGCTTCACTAAAATGCAAAAGTATCAAAAGATTTATTATCCATTTGATTTAGTCCATAATCACCAAAAGATGAAACTACATAAAATTTATTGACTTGAACTGTGAAGCAAACCCAACATATGAAACAACCAATAATTGACAAATAAAATTATGAAGTATAAAGCCCCAAATGAAACCTAAACTCAACTGAACTAAGAATAGGCATACCCATGTACATAGTGGTCCTTCCTCTTTATACTAGTCGGTCGGCTGCAAATTGGCGCCGAGAATTAGAACTACAAGCCAAAGCAAGACAAAGCCTAAAAATAAGGAGAGAAGTTAAGAGTCTTCTACTAAATTAGGAAGAAAGAAACTTGATCGAATTTGTAATGGTTTGACAATGGAATGAAATTGCAAGTTTCTTTTCTTTTACAATGGTTCATGGTGTGGTTTCTGGGTGACTTATAAGAGGAAAGGTAGACAGCATGATTATTTCGTGAGATAAGTTAATGAGAAACACGGGACTGAAACTTTCCTTTTCCACTCCTAAACGTTGCACATATAGGGGCATGAACCAAAGGGTCACATTTTATGAATGTACTTTTCTCTGTTCTTTCTTTCTTAGCTTCATTTGTACAAAGTTCCCCCTTCTGTTCAGTTTCCCTTTTCGAATCAGTACCTGCGAGATAAATAAAAGAAAACGTAAATGCAATACCCAAATACCATCAAAAATTAACTAATTAGAGATGATAAATGGATTAAAAATAATACTCATAAAAAATACCCCCACCCCTAGTGTTTGCTCCTCCTAGATAAAACAAAGCAAATTAGAAAAATAAGAAAAATCCTAACTCACTTTTGGGCTTTTAGAGAAATCACAATTGCACTTAGCACGAGCAACAAGCCCTTTAAACCCCTAGATGTCCCTAGCGGACTAGTACGGCCTCGTGAGGGTTTATAGTGACTAATCCACATCATCCATATAGCAAGTTACTTGGCAATTATAATCCGAAATAGTCCATTCAGGTCTTAAACAAAATTCCCAAGTCATAGTCCAAAAACCCTTTAGTTTGAAGATAATTTATGTCACATGAGCGCAAGCAAGATACAACAGTACATAACATTCACAAGTGAGTAAGCTGGACAAGTAGATCGCTCTTTGTATAATAATCTCACACTTTAAAGTAA
>ONZK01000368.1:45948-59281 GCA_900322385.1 Pharnaceum exiguum | reverse complement strand
TGCCTTCAGTACCTGAATTTAGGGGTCTATAGTAAGACTATCCTATGAACTATGCATGCAAAGCAAGAGAAACAGGACGGGATTGCAACAATTATGACAATAATGCAAGTATAAGCAATATAATATGCACAGTTGGGGGATATTAGGTGTAAAGTAACCAAGGTTTTAAAGGTGTAGGTATATGCTAAGCTAGGCTAGAGAGAGAAAGAATGAGTTCATCAAACTCGGCGTGGTTTGGAAATGGCGTGGAGGGGGGTATTTATAGGGGGAGGTTGACCACAAGCGCAAGAAACCGCGTCGGGAGGATAATTTCTTCCTGAGACGTGCGCCCGGCGCACGCATCATGGCCTGGCGCACATTCCGTGCGGGGCCCGGACTTTGTCTAGGTCTGCCACGTGGCAGACTGTATATCCGTGTGGGTATACAGTTTGACTGTATACCCGTGCGGTTTTACAGATTACGGTTTTATCTTATCTGGATAGAATTTTGTAGTGTTTTGGATCGACTTTCCTAAGGTTTGGATAGAAATTCAGTTAACTCTTCCCCAAGAAACTAATTAATTAAATAATTAATTAATTGGGGAGTTTTGGCTGATTTTTATGTGGGTCGGGCTACTATTTGTGGGCTGGACTGTATTATTGGACTGGGCTGACTAATTAATTGACTAATAACCATTAATGGGCTAAAATCAATCTATTTAAGGCCGAATATAGAAGTATTATATATGGAAATGATCAGGAAGACGAGGAGAAGGTGGTGGACACAACTACTAATTCTGTTTCTCAAGCTTTCAAACAATTTTCATTCAGAATAGTCTTACTATAAATGCTAAATGCAAGTTAGCTTTACATCATAAGGCGTGGCGAATACCCGGTAGAATTACCGTACTTACAGGCCAGGAGCTTTCCCTGGATGCATCTGCTTCAGCGCCTCAAAAATATCCTCCCCAGTATAGTCAATACACAAAGAGTCATTCATAGCCGCAGTAACCTTTGGTTCCACAGTCTGTAAAACACGGTCTATATTTGACGTCTGGCTCGCTGTAAATATATTCTCAAAATATGCAAGAATAATTTGTTCAATGCCCTCCTCGGTACTAGTCTCAGTCCCCTCATTTTCGCATAGAGAGGTGATGAAATTAGTACGTTGCCTCATATTAGCCTTTTGATGAAACCAAGCCGTATTCGAATCACCGTGTTTCAGGAAATCAACCCGAGACCGTTGCCACCACATTACTTCCTCCCTGCGACGCAACTCCCGAATTCTCTCCAATATCACATTGCATTGGTTAATATCAGTAGTCGCCTTCATCAGCTCTTCCTCCTTCGCAACTTCTACCTGGATGTGTCCAAAAGTATTCTTATTCCAATCACTCAAATCTCTCCTGCATCGATCAATTCTAGCGCCAAAAGAAACTCCTGTAACTCCTTGCCAAGCGTTGGCAATCACTGCCTCACAGCCCTCATCCAAGAGCCACATGTTTTCAAATCGAAATCGTCGGCCTCTCCGTTTCTTAGGCGCTCTCCCCTGGAAGCGAAGCTCGCACCGGACAGGTAAATGATCGGAGATAGGTTCATCTAGATGTTCAACCACCGCCAAGGGAAAGATGAGTGACCATTCAATATTGGCTAGAAACCGATCCAAACGTTCTTCCACACTATGCTCACCTTCGCGCCTATTCCACCACGTGAAATCATAACCACTAAAGCTCTAACCCGCATCCCTAAAACGCACTACGAAAAGCCTCAAGCACAGCCTGATCCTTGACCGGACCCCCTTTCTTTTCATAATTGTAGAAAATTTCATTCACATCACCCCCACATAACCAAGGTTTATCGCCTGGCTCAAAAAGTTCCTGGATCAACTCACAAGTTAACAGATTGTTGCGTGTCTTCGGCCACCCGTAAATACCTGTAAACCTCTACTCCGGACCCATGTCGCTAATCTGAATATCCATATCAATGTGGTGTAACGATTGAGAGCGCAAAGACACTGTCACATCACCTAGCCACATCAACGCCAATCCTCCTGACCTACCTCTACTATCCACAGCCAAACTACTATAATTACTCCACCTTTGAGCCAACATAAACCATTCAGTAGAACTCAACTTAGTCTCCGAGATGAACACCACGGAGGGCCGCTTTCTACGCAAAAGATTGCGTAATCTATCAACTGCCCCAGGGTTGCCAAGCCCTCGACAGTTGATACATATGAGACTCATTGGGCCCGGCGGGCTTGCTCTTTGGCAAGCTCCGTCTCATCCGTATGCCGGACTACATTCTTGGTGACACGTACCTTCTCCTTCTCAGGGTTCACCGTCACACTCATGTCAAACTTGCCTTTTTCTATCTCAGAGGGGACTTTGTGCGGTTCATTCAAATCAACAACCATCTCCGAGCTCGACGCATCACTGAACAGCAGCTTCTTCTTGATGAAAGTACCTCCTGTACCCGAACGTAATTTAATGAACATTTTTTCCTCCATTTTTGCCGTCTCATCCTCCCTCTTCTTCACCTTCCTAGGACTTGCTCGCATGAAGGAACCAAATGGGTACTCCTCATCTGACTTCTTAGGATCATAGTACTCGCATTGCTTGTTAACATGGCCTAAAAGACCACAAATATAACAAAATTCAGGCAGCCTCACATACTTCAGCTTATAGAATTCTTGCTTGCCATCAATCACCAAACTAATTCCCCTGCGCAATGGGTACGCAATTGGGAGATCAACCTTAAAAACTATCTTCTTTGACAGCCTCGACAAATCATATTCATCAAACTCCACAAGGGTGCCCTTCAATCTCGCAGCAATGAACTCGGCCATAGACTGAGTTCGTTTAAGAATGGGAAGATCGTAACACTTGATCCAAATATGAATGGTATCGAACACCACCTCCTTCGGTATTTCATTACCCAGCATAGTTTAACCAGAACTAAATGATCATCGATAGTCCAAAACCTCTCGGCTAACACCTTGTCCTTGTCATCTTCCATAAAGAACTGAAACACAAAAAGATTGCGATCACTCTCCTCCTCCCTTACTACCAGCCCACCCTGCAACCTCCATATTTTACGCAGTGTACTCTCCAGGAAACGTGGGTTGTAGTTTCCCTGAGCAAAAACTTGACCCCATAGACAAAGGGCCACCTGTTTACTCATATCCTCATTGACACTCTCCTCCGGAACAACAAAAACCTCCTCCTCTTCCTCCAGCCTAAACTTCTGCCAACCCTCAATAAGCTTCTCTGCCATGTTGATGAACGTATCTCACTCAGAATAGACTATCAAGAAAAACAAAGCCCTACGGTTAAAACACTGAGTCCAAGTAAAAACTCCCAAAAAAATGCCCCACAAAACACAGTTTCACCTATGATTTGGGTAACTAGAGATGGAATATGAATCGAAAGAATGGTAAAGCATTAGAAATCTAGGAAAGAAGGGTAGGGTTTGTGTTTTTTCCTCGGGGGGAGGGGTAGGGTTTCTTAGTTTCTTTTGGCGGCTGCATTGAGTCGTGTTCACAAGATTTGCAATTAACTCCAAAGTGTTTTAAATAACATAACATGACTTGCATTCAAAAGATGTAGATTACATAACGTGTCTTACACAGTTGCAAATATTAAATTGCAGTTAATTAAATAACATATGTTGATACATACGATGTTCATTGTCCAATGTCCATATTAATAGAACAAGATGTGAGATTAGATTTGATTGTGTGCAATAGTGATTGATTGAATTTTATAACATGCTGTGTTTATAAATGTATGGTCATTCAATTCATTATACGTGTATTATATATACTACAAGTGATTTGTATCATGTTATAAATATCATTGATGATTATTGTTATATTACACTGTTAAACTATTAGTGTATAGCAAAGGCCAAAGGTAAGAAAGGCGAGGGTGAGCTCACCGTCACACGCACAGGTGAGGGTGAGCTCACACTCACACGCAAAGTTAAGTGGTAAAATTTTGGTTAAGTGTTTTAATGATTATATAAATAAGTGAAATTAATATTTTTATATTTAGGGTTTTTTGGGTTTTACCGTTTTTTATGGGATTTTTATATTCAAATTTTTAGTATTTACTTTCAAAAAGTAAGTGGCAAAATTTTGGTGTTTACAAAACTACAATATGTTTAAGGTTGATGAATTCCTTTTTTGAATGGTCAGAATTACACTTAATATATGTCTTTGTTTTTTTAGTCAAATTTTATGACATATTTAAGAAAAACCTATTTATTTGCTATTATAAAATAAGTTACCATGTGTACAATATTATATATTTGCATTATTGTTATAAAAAAAATTGATGACCTTTTCTTTTCTTTTCTTTTATTTTTGAAGAAATAAATTTTTATAATTTAATAAGTCATCAGAATTAATATTTGAAATTGAGTGCACCACACTTGTCTAAATATTCTCTCCATGAATCCATGATTACTATGTACCGACTTGGGACGAATTAACGACCGCTTTTCTTCGATTTACGATCCGACTAGGGTGAATTAATTTGATTACGAATACGAGTCAAGTCGACTTGATTTACCGAGTCGGTTTGGTCACGACTACGACTCGATTCGATTCAATTTATCGACTTGCGTCGATGTGACCCGACTTGAACCAAATCAACAATTCGACTTGAACCAAGTCACGACTCGATGCAAGTCGTTCTTGTACCGATTTATGACCGACTCGATTCAAACTGATTCGTGGATTTGAAAAAAATTCAAACCGTACGTTGTCGTATCGGTCCTTTTCGATTTGGTTCGACTCTGATGCCATTAGCCACCGAGTCGATCAGTTTCCAGAGACTCGATTTCCGACTACAAATCAATCGTGGGCCAACTCTAATACCATTACCGCAATGCCCTTGTTTATTTGCACGAGCACGCAGCAATGATCTAGTGTTGATAGATTCCATTTAATTTCCTAACTAAAAGCTTTTCAACAAAAAGATTTTTAAAGGTATAATTAAATAGTTTAACATTAAAAAAAAATTATATATTGTAAACGAAAGTTAACCAAAACAAAGGGTTGACCTCTTCACGTTCAGTTGCTTGCAGTCAACTCCACAAATTGCCGAAGGACCATATATAAACATCAATACATGAGTATGACCTATTGACCTTGCCTTGCTTGTTCGTTTCTTGTTCCTCCGCGCACACATAAACGCTAGTAATATAGACATACAAATCCTTACACAACACTCACATTCTCATGTCAATGAAGAATACCAAAGTTCAGCCCGACAGAAACATCAACTTCACCCAAACAGATCAACAACATGACCTACTACAAGACCGGTTGAGTTTTCTACCAGACTCTCTACTTGTCTCCGTCCTGTCTATTCTTCCCATCAAAGACGCCGTAGCTACCTCAATCTTATCGCATCATTGGCGTCACCTCTGGACACAAATTTATCGTCTTAAATTATTGTACTCCGCCGACTTGCCAAGGCAAAAGGACGGCGACAGCGAAACTGATGGACTGCCCTCGTTTCTCGCCACAGTTGATCGTATCTTTCAGCAGCTCACCTCTACCAAGATATATAGCCTCGATATCTCGATTACTAATGACTTCCTACATTACTGCAATTTAGAACTATTTATTCACCGGGCTATTGCTCTCAATGTGGAGGAAATCAGAGTAACTTACGATTTCGATTTTGTGTATGTTTGTCAATTAATATTGCCCTGTTGTATATTTCAATGCCCGTCATTAGTCGTGCTTGAACTTATTGGAGACTTACGTATCGAAATGCCTTGTGATGGTAATATTAATCTACCTAATTTAAAGGAGCTTTGCTTTAAAACTTCCCGTTGGGAATTTGATTGTGAATCTATGGCTAATCTGTTGAAGTCTTGTCCTGCATTGGAAGACTTAAGTCTGATTATAGCGACCCAATTTTGGGAGGATAATACTAGTATTTTTCTTCATGTGTCATGTCAGAATTTGAGGTCCTTGCATATAAAGGCAATTATGTCGAAGCCTGCATTTCAAATTGATGCACCCAGGCTGAAAATCCTGGATATCTTAATGGTCGGTGGCTTCGTCTCATGCCGCTTTTTTCCGATTCCCAGAACATTAGTTAATGTGGCCTTCCACCTGCTCAAAGATAGTGATGGTTCTGATCACGTTGGTCAATTGCAACAACTACTTCGAGGGATTTGTTATACTGAGTACCTTATTTTCAACAACTTCTTGTGTAGCCTTAACTTTGGTGGCTTTGTGTTACCTTGTTTTCCGAATTTGGCACAGCTCTACATTTACTCACATAAATCTAGCGTTTGTAACAATCTTCTCTGCTTTTTACGTTGCACTCCTAATCTGGAGGCTCTTTCCATTGAAGGAAAGTTTCTTACGGAGGAGGATGAATGGAATGTGACTGATGAAGCAGCTCCTGCATGTTTACCCCGTAAGCTCAAGGAAATTGAAGTGCGGGGTATGGAAGGGAGTTCCAAAGAGTTGAAATTTCTGAAGTTCGTCCTACATAACGCAAATGTTTTAGAGAAGCTATGTGTTGATGTTTTATCAACAAATACAGTTGTATGTGATGAATTAGGCTTTTGTGAGGACTTGTTTAGGTGTCCCAGGAGCTCCACTTGTGTGATTGACTTCCGTTGTGGATATCTCCATGCCTCAAGTGAAGAGTTTAACGATTCACTAGGGACGGTTGACTGTCACATTAAATTTGATACTTGTAAAGATGATCATAGATGAGTAGTAACACAAGGGGATTTGCAAGTTTGTGTGGCCATATGCTGACAGGTCCATTAAAACCATGGCAGTCTGGGCTCAGTTGTTCCACCAATTGGTATTTTAGTTATTAAAGCTCGTTTTACTCAATCTTGTATTGCCAACTATTTTCATGATTCGGCGCTCTCAAACTTTGGACTTGAATACTCTTGAGGATATAAGCAGGTCTTAGCCATGGCTTCTTTGATAGCTTTTTAATCATTTTGGTCGACCATGTAAGACAACTATATTAGTTTACCTTAAATTACACTATTTTAAAAATGAAACAAAAAATTAAAGCCAATGCTGCTATACAGATGTTGTGACACTTCTAATGTACTCCTAAGATCAGAGATTATTCACAGAGGAAGCTAAATTATTCTAAGCTGTGACATGAAGTAGAATGAGCAGTGAAATTTCATCTGGCATCCTTACTCCATAAAATCATCCAATTAATCTGAGAGAACTTCTGTACCATGCTGATTAATCCTCTAACAGCAGTGCAACGCTGAGCGGAGTGATGGCTGCTACAGGAGCTCTTTTCACCTTATGCATTACACATGCTTGATAGAATCACGGCTGAGGAGTCAAACACCCTATCATGCTGAAAAGCGCAACAAAGCCTCTGAGACTCTGATGAATGCTCACGGCAAACCTTGAAGCAGGTTAAACCCACGGCAGCGCACTAGGCAAGTTCCAAGATCACCATTTCAGCATCCATTGATGCTCAATTTTACTGCAATTGTATACCTACCAAGTTACTCATGGAGCCTACAGGCAAACTTCCAAACCAGCACTGCTGATTTAGATTTCTCAGTAAAAGATTTAATCTCACGTGTTATATGGAAGTCTACTCAACCAAAGAGCTCTCTTCCAAAACATTTGGAAATAAAATGGCTTAAAAGGTTAAAGTTAAAGCTGCCTGAGAATAGCATCATGAAGCAGGGTGATTCTAATTGGCACAGTCCCCACTCCAAACCAAAGCCCCAACTTCACCCACTAATTACTCAACACAGAGGCATAGTAGCAAATTTAGCAATGACATCAAGTCAAGACCAGAGACAACACTTGAAAGAAACGGCTGAATACAAAAGATAAACTGTTTTATCAAATCTATTTCAGACGCTTGAATACTTGCACATTGTCGACAAACATGAATGGAAAGCTGTCTAAAGTCAGGCACAAGAGCGACATCCATGAAAAGGTTAGGCCATGGAACAATTCATGGGTATAGTACTTTCATGAGCTCCATGGTCACGCCTCTTCCAGCAACAGTTGCTCTTATATGTACTACAAACGTGGCAGAAAAGATGACCAACGAACTATAACAGATAAATTTATTCCAATCTTTGAGATGAAAGAGGCATAAATATGCCTACATGGTAAACATGATTCATTCGCTACACAGTTGTAAGAGTTACATATTCATGACCATGACGCATCTACCAAATGTTTTCACAGAAGCTTAAGAGCCAATGTTTGCCTTTGCAAGACTATTGATTGTGCCAGTCTAAGAGGAAGGAGCTCGAGTTTAGTTGACTCATTTGCATGACAGCAGAAAATTTGCAACTCCCATTTTTAGTACTAAGGTGTAATTTCACAGTTGATTGTCCCACGCGATTCATTGAAACCTTCACTTGACGCATAGAGTTGGCCACCAAGAGTAGAGAAGTGAATCACACAAGCAATGGAGCTCCTGGGACACTTGAACAATTTCTTACAGAAACAAGTTGCTTCATGTAATTGAGATAGCTGATACTCTGCAACAACATGGAGTGCATTCAAAGCGTTAGCATTAGTTAAGATATACTCGAGGAATATCAGCTCCTTGTCACTCCCTTCAAGATATCTCACTTCAAATTCCTGGAGCTTACGGGACAAACAGGGAGGAACACAATCTGGCATGCCCCACTCAATTTCCTCATGACGACATCCATTTCCAATGACAAGAGCCTTCAAGTTGGGAGTGCAATGCAAGCGATGGAGAAGTCTGTTCCAAATACTGCTTTCGTCTATGGAGATATTAAGATGTTCCAGATTATGAAAAATTGGCAAAACGTTATCATCTAAATTGAAAAAGTCACGGACAGCAGCACTTGAAAGCTCTAGTGACTTGACAGCACAAATCCCCTGAAAAAGGGACATTTTCCCTGGATAATCACCACGTACCTCCTTAATTTCTCTAAACAAGATTTCGGCCTTGTTTAGCAAAGGCGGACTCTCAACAAATAGAAAATATGAAGAGACACAAGAACTATCCACAACAATGTTTTCAAGCATAGGTGCATCAATCACACAGTCCCAACCAATGGTTTCGTTCAAGTCACATATATTCAACGACCTTAAATTCCGACACGAAACATCAATACAGAGCCCATCTCGCGTCCACCACAGGGTCAAATCCAAAACTTCCAACACAGGACAAGACTGGAATAACGTAGACATAGTCTCACAATCCCATTCATTAAGCATAAGAAAAAGCCGCTTCAAGTTAGGAAGATTGACAAGTCCATCATCAGGCAATTGAAAGCGAAAGAAATGATACAATTCAAGCTCAACAAGCGAGTGGCACTGAAGAGTACATTTGGGTAATAAAAATGAAGGCTCGTAGGTAGAATCAAATCTACTAAATACCAGGATCCCCTCAACTTGAAGAGGAACAATGCGGGTAAACCACTGTTCCAAAGCAGAATCACAAATCTGTGCATTATCAGAAAAAGGAAATTCCAGGCAAAAGTCATCGATTTTGGATGAGGTGAGCTGTCGGAGGATATGACTGACGATGGGGATGAATGGATTGTCCTTGTCTAATCTTTTGCCAACCTTGGGTCCCAATTCGTCAAATGTAAAGTCGAGGTCAGTGATTTGGGTCCACAGGTAGCGCCAGCGGAGGGATAGGATGGAAGTCGAAGCAGCGTCTCTGATTGGGAGAAGAGAGAGAATGGAGACCAGGATTGGGTCTGGGAGTGAGCTCAAGCGGTCTGAATGGGCGTGCTCTCTCCGGCGATTCTCGCCATTTCCATCACCGTTATTATTGGACATGTTTATTTTTTCTTTTGGGTGTGGTGGTGTAGTACAGTGTGTCAGTATAGTGTTTGGTGAATTGGGGGAAGATATGTGGAGGGGTGAACGCCGGTAAGTTGCGATTATAAAGCCATTTACACGTGGAAAGTCTAAGCTGGAGAGACTTCGACATCTATCTTCCAAAATTAACTAGGCTCGTTGCTTTTGAACGGTATTTTTTGACAAAAAAAATTATTATGTGAACCCGTTTAATATATAAGATTTGGGAAAAAGATTGAGTGACCCTCCGCGTCAACGGCCCATTATCTTTATGTGCCTACATCTCTCTAAAATTACTATAATCTCTTTGTTAGTTTTAAAGAGATAAGGAACAGTGCTACTACCGGGTTTCTGACCCGCTGGGTCACTCTAACACTCTCCTAAATTGGGTATCACGGACACCTCAAATAGTGATTAATGACTCCTTGGATACTCATTCATGACCCATCAGATAAACATTAAACCCCTCTTCAACTAGTCTAATATGAAACGGGTTTTACTCAAATTTTTCTCTCTTTTTGAACTATGTTATTATAAATGGAGATCCTTAACAATTGTAATTGACCAGGCAATTTGGTCGGTCAGTCGGGTTTCGGGTCTGGTCGTTTCTTGTTCGGTCATTTCACGTTTGTAATTTTCGGTCAAGGTTCAGGTCATGTCGGGTTTGCACGTTTTCTTATGTTTCGATAAAAATATTATTTTGTTGAACTTTTTCAAATTTTAAACATTATTGTAAAAAAATTATTAAAAAATTATTCTTTTATTATATTTTAATAAATTGAACGAAATGTACATTAATGACTATATTATTGGATAAACGGGTCGTTTCGGTCGGTTTCGGGTCCAACCCAGATTTTATCGGGTTTTTCGGATTCGGTCAGTTTCAGGTTCAAGTCGAGTTTTATTCGTGTTCGTGACCCATTTTTTTTGGATTTGTTTTCAGGTCAGTTTCGGGGTGGGTAAATTTCTGCCGGGTCTAATTGTAACCAATAAAGGCCCAACTCAAGCCAACTAATACTTAACCCAACTAGAAAGATAAAAGAAACAAAAAATAAAAAACAAAGTGCAAAACCAAACCCAAATATATCGACAACACACATATTACTTTACTATATATAAAAAAGAGAAAATTTTACTAAAGTACCATACTTTGTTCCAGTTTTGTACAAAAGTACCATACATTTTTTTTGTACAAAGGCACCAATGCGGTCACTTTTCTTTTTATAAAGGTACTTTTTGGTTTTCAAACTTTTTTAGGACGATTTTGCCCTCACGTGTGTGAATATTTGAATATTTTAGGACGATTTTCCTAGGATATCACCCATCCCATAATTGCTGCACAGCAAGCACGCTTAACTGTGGAGTTCTTATGGGATGAGCTTCCTGAAAAGAAGGTGCACCTTGGTGGTATAGGTACTCTCATCAATCCTCTGAAATGACTCATTTTTGGTGGGTATTACAATCACCCCCACTCAAAGAACGCAACGTCCCCGTTGCGGTGACAACCCCTTTGCGGACCATCACAAGCCTTAGAATCTCCCCCGCTAGGCAGAGGCTGACCAAGCACTCCTTTGGCCCTCATGTGGGCACTATTGTGGCTATTCAGCATGCGATCTCATGGTCGCTCTGATACCATTTGTAACACCCCGCCCTTTGCGGCGGAGATCACCTTACTGTCTTAGTCTTGGGACTGGACCCACAGACCACCACATTTCCTTCAAGCGGGTTTTGTCCTCACTCACCCGCACCCTGGGAATGACTTCCCATGAGGTCACCCATCCCAAAATTGCGGCACAGCAAGCACGCTTAACTGTGGAGTTCTTATAGGATGAGCTTCCTGAAAAGAAGGTGCACCTTGGTGGTATAGGTAGTCACATCAATCCTCTTAAATGACTCATTTTTGGTGGGTATTACAATTATTGTTTCAATGATATAGAAAGAATTACAAATGGATACATGTGTCACATTTTCTAAGTTTTACGATCAAAAGAAACGATTTGGATTTAAGTAAACTAAGTTAAATTGAACTTCTAATTAATAACTGAATTGAACTGTAAATCAAAAGAAACGAGTTGGATTATTATTCCCTTTCCCTCCCCTCTATAACTCCCATATTGGGTGTAAATCAATAAATTGCCCCTATTTAATTCTAGAAAGTGATAAAGAGAAAATTGTGGGCAAATTATATATCCACGCTTGACTCATTTACTCAGAACAAGTTGCAACCAAGATAACAATGATTTAGTCTAATGTAAAAAAAATTTACTAGTCCTTCTAACTATAAATAAGAATAATAATGATAACTATTATTATTATTAATATTAATGTTATTATTATTGTAACGTTGATGGTATTATTACTATTATTTTTAGTAATATACAACAATATTAATTTTTAACATGTTAAGTTAGTTGGGTGACCTATTGTTAAATATGGTTGAAGTTCAAATTGTTTATAATCAAATTTATTAGATTGTCAACAAATTGAGCAATGGTATGATTATTCCCAATATATCTTTTCTCTTACTTAATATTATTATTAATTGTTTGCTCCCCTAAGGGACTTTGTTAACTTTCAATTTTGGGCTTTTAATCTTGTGAGGAAAGCATTGTTATCACAAGTCATTCCTTCTAATTTTATGTTCAATCCAATTTTCAAGAATTTTCTTAACAACTTAAAACCCTCTCCATACTAGCCAATTAGGTACAAAAAAATAATTAATTGATATCAATTCAATTTATTTTTTTTTCGTAAAAGATATTGAAATTCAAATTTTCCCTTATTAATGTGGACTTTAAACTAATAGATTTGAAATACAATTGTAAAGTTTTGGTTCAGCTAATGTAATAGAATTTAGCTTAGTGCCATTGCCGAGCTTCTAGTTAAGTTTAATATTGTATAAATAAATAAGTTTATTTTAGTTAAGTTCAAATTCAACTTAGGAGTTTCCTCAACATTTAACGCCTATTTTTAAACTTTTTAAAGGAATAATCTGAAATTATAATAATTGGAACTGAACTGAACTTCTAATTACTAAATTGAACTGAAATGTGCTAAATTAAAACTTTTGTCAATTGTTTTGATGTATAATTAATTATTAAAACCCTGTTAGTATTAAAGTTTTATGAAACAACATAAGCTATATTTTGTTCAGCTGGTTCATAGCATAATTGTACTGAACTTAACTAGAAAAAACTGAACTTAACTAAACTTAACTGAAAAGAACTTAACTTAACTTAACTGAATTGGAATGAATTACACTATAAATATAACTAAACAATTAACTGGGAAAATTTAATTAAACTGAAAAAAACTGAACTGAACTGAAATAAACTGGAACAAACTGAACTTGAATGAATAAAATTGAACTACAACATATAAGTTGAACAAAACAAGTCATAGTGTCACAACTCTCAACAAAATAACCGAGCTGAATAAAATTAAAATAAACTAAACTAAAATAAAACTTCTAGGTTTCAAATTTCGATTAGAACCGTCAATTGCTCACTAAAATTGGCAGCTGATTTTC
>ONZK01000368.1:13784-31694 GCA_900322385.1 Pharnaceum exiguum | reverse complement strand
CCCCCCCCCCCCCCCCCCCCCCCCCCCACACACACACACACACACACACAAACACGCGTATAAAATAGCAGGGTTACTCTGTTTTAAATTCATACTGGCTGTTTTCTTTTACTAGTTTTGATATGGACAAACCATACCCCGAAATTCATAGTGACACATAAGTATTAGGAAACTGAGCTACAGAATAATAAGTTATGAAAGAAACTTTCACTACTAAAACAAAGCGATACAATCCAGAAATCACCATTATCTGATGCATACAAGCATACAACTAGTATAGCATCGCAATACAAAACTACCCTCTCCTTTTCAGATCAGTTATTTGTCTTATTTGATAAAATTGAACAAAACTGATAACGAGTGGTCAAATTGTTGACCTGGTCGGTCCATATGAAAGCTATCCTCATCCCGTTTTTTTTTTTCGAAATTGGAAATCATCTCCCTTTCCCAACTTGAATAAGTTATAGAAACTTTCCAAAACGTATTGAATTCGCGAGACAGTGCAGTAACGTCAACTTCACAAGAAATTAGAACAATTAGACTATTGCATTTGTTTGGCAAGTGAATGGAATTGGTAGCTGATTTTAATTAATTATTATTATTGGACTTGATCGGCTGGTTGTGTTAGCTGGTTTAACTAGTAGTATTAATAAGCTTCCCTACTGAGATGTGATTTGTAGGATAAGCGATTCAAACAAGAGTAGTGTGCTAAGAACTATTTTTATCCCCTAAAGCTGAATAAAAAAAACTACATGTATTAGTCTTCCACTACACTGTTTTCTTTCCATGATAATGACTTTGCTTGACTTGATTCTTCTCCCAACTCATAACCAGTAACATCTCCAAACACATTCTCCTCGTACCAGTAAACCCAATTTTTCAAATTTGAAAGTCTCCCGATTTTTCAAATCCGGGTAAGGCTGCGTATATCATGCTCCCTCAGTACACTATCTTAGATGGGATAATATTGGGACTGTAGTCGTTGTTGTTGTTGATCGGCCTCTCCGACAATAAACAATTATTGCTATGAATTTGTTAGATAAGTAATAGGCTTGATCAAGCACAAGTGGTGCTGACTGAATTAGTCATTTTTACGAAAGCAACTTTGTAAAAGAAAGTAGAGGTTTCCAAAACTACTTGATAAACGGTATCTATAATGCATGCTAGAAACCCAAATGAACCAGCAGCTACATGCTACAATCTAGGGGGTTCACCATGCCAGTGCTTGAGAGGAACTAACGATGAGCCACTACGAGACAAATGATAACTAAGGGCCTGGTTTGTGAATAATGAAGTGAACTAAACTTAACTTTTAATAATTAAACAGAACTTCTAATAACTTAATTGAAACTTTTGTTTAAGTATTTTGACACGCAATTATTTATTAAAACACTAACGGTATTATATATGCTTTGATGAAACCAAAATTATACATTTCTAATGATAGTATAAAAAAGTTCAAATGCATATCTCATCTTACGATTTAAAAAAAAAAAGAGCTAAGCTAATTAAACAAAACAAATTTGAACTAAAAATAAGTTTGTCAAAATTGAAAAAGCCTAAGTGAAAGGTCCATGAACTACGGTCTACGGAGATGCTCAAGCAATGAGCACTTGAATGTTATATAGTTGAGTTTCTTGTCCCAAAACCAAAAGCTACACATTTCTTCCTGCGCGTTTCCAATCATCCTCGTATTGAAGTTGATAGTCAAGTGTCATTGTTGTTTCCAATCATCCCCGTATTGAAGTTGACAATCAAGTGTCATTGTTGATCCATCAGTGAACTTTGTACTTGATGTATGGATATGCGCACCGCGGAAATGAATCACACAATCTTTGGAGCCCTTAGGACACCTAAACAAGCTTTGACACATCCGGACCTTGATACACTAACAAGAAGCATGTCCAAAACATTTGCATTACTTACGATGTACTTCAGGAATTTCAACTCTTTTTTGCTCCCTTCAAGATTCAATATTTCTATTTTCTTGAGCTTAGACGACAGACATGTGGGAGCAGAATTAGGCACACCCCACTTCACTCCCTTGTCCTTATAAACCTTGTCAATGACGAGATCCTGTAAACTGGGAGCAAAATGTAAAACACGCAAAAAATGTTTACAAAGACTAGTATTGTCTAAGCGTATATGAAAATGTGTCAAATTACGAAAACTAGGTAGTATGAGAACACTGCCATCTATACGCGAAAGCCGATGAAACAGGGAGCTACGGGGCTTAAGGGACTTAACAGACGAGATTGCTTGAGACAATGCCAACATTTCCTCAACATAATCAACATCATTATTATCACCGTCATCAATAAATAGAGGCTTGATGTTCGCGCTTTTTAATGAATTCATATTCGGACCAAAGCTTAAAGATGACACCTTATCGAAATACAAAAGAAGAACTTCCAATCTAGGTGCATCAAGTACTACTTCAAAACACCTATTTCTAAGCCGTGCCGCCATTCTCAAGAACTTTAAATTCAGACATGACACATAAATCATGAAACCGTAATGTACCTGAAAAGGTATGTCCAATTCCAAATGTTCTAGAGCTGGACATGACTTGAAAAGCGTGGGCAAAAATTCAGAATAAGGTTTCCTCCATAGGTAAACATTCAAACAAAGTTTTTTCAAGCTAGGAAGATTCACAAAGCCATCATCATCAGTCAACTCAATAGCTAGTCCTCCAACAAGCTCAAGCACATGCAACTAATGACTTGCAACGGAAAACAGACTTAGGTATCGTAAACCAACGCTCCTCAAGTGAAAGGAGTATCCCATATTCCCATCCTAGGTTGCACGGATACTGACACGGATACGGACAGACACGACGACACGACATTCCAAAAACATAGGATACGGGACACGGCTATTTTTTACATATATTTTTATTTATAAAGAATATTATTACACAAATTAGACAATTAAATAAAATACAAAGTAATGAAAAATGTCTAACTTCATATTTTTTTGAGCTTATCAACTCTATATTTGTATTAAGGTTGAAAAAGATTACTGAAATTGTAAAATTACATGTGATAATAACTGTATCAAATTGTGAAAATGTACTTCAATACTTAGTGAAGTGTCGGGCGTGTGTCCGCTAGTGTCGGTGTCCGACACGTGTCCGACACGGATACGTCTCCTTATGAGAGGTGTCCGTGCAACCTAGTTCCCATCTACCTTGATTTCCTCCACGTTACGAGCAATAACATGCAGAAACTAAGGGTCTAAATCAGAAACGCGCAGCCAGACCTAACACCAATATTGAGATTGAAAGTATAGATTTTGGGGGAGGTGAGCTGCTCAAGGGTACGATACAAGGTGGTCACTTGCGAATCTGAACTTGACAAGAGGTAGTGACCTAAGTTGAGGCGAGTGATTTGGGTCCAGGGGTTGCGCCAGCGGTGGGATAGGGCGGAAGTTGAAGCAGCCTCTTTGAGAGAGAGAAAAGAGAGAATATATTCCAAGAGTGAATCATGTAAGTGGGTTAACCGGTCTTTTGGGAGTGGTGAAATTGAATGCAACTGCAACTTTCTCCACTTTTCGCAGGAATTAGACTGCTGACTTTCATTTTCCTTCCTCTTCATTGACTTTGTAGTGTACGGAGTAGGCACTTAGAATGCACGTACAACGAATGATGGAAGGGGAGCGAGGTACGGTGGCCGAGTATATGCGGCTACGTTACAAAGTCTAAAACCTACTTACAAAGGTGAAATCTAGTGCTTATTTACGCGTATGAAGGTTACAAATGAATCTCATCCAAGGCTTTCTCATCTAGTGCTTACTTACGAGTTACGAATGAATCTCATCTAGGGTTTCTCTCAAAAAATCTCATTTCCGGCTAGCACATATGGCCTTGTTTGGTGATTAGCACGAGTGGTTAGTATTTTGTAGCTACAAGAGTATATTTGACCATGCACAACATGTTTGGTGACTTGAGAGTAGTATTTAAGAGCATTTGGGCTTACGAAACTACTCTTCTCAAAATGCATTTTGAAAAGAGCATTTTGAATAGTAGTTTGATTTACTTTAGTAAATTACACTAGAAACTACTAAACTGCTAATTATAAATGTACCAATCATATCATAACTGCTAACTGCTAACTACTAGTCAAAACTATTAACCGTTAATTGCTAACTACTAACTGCTAATGCTAACTGTTATCTCCCAAATAAGGCCGAGTCTGAAGGGCGTACTTACTTTTGGTTCATTTTTGTTTGTACATGTATACAAGTTGTACATTTTAATTTCCCATAAGTTTTATAGAATTGTATATTTCATCAGCACATATTCATTATTCTTTTGTAGACCCGACAAAAATTTATTTGACCCAAAACATAGGTGAGCAGATGATGGGGCGTGCAATGGCTTTCTCTTATTTATGTAAACTAATCGAAACTGACCGAACCTGAAAAATCTGGGTTAAACCCGATCTGACCGAAACTACCATTTTGGTGTAATAAACTATTTTTATATGTACATTTTATGACTTTAATTTTATTTTTTTTAAATATAATAACATAAAAAATGTTCAACTTTTGAAATTTTTTAAAAACAAAATAAATTGTACAAACATGTTGGGTCAAACATGACCCGAACCCGTTTCAACCCAAAATTTTCAGACCCGAAATAACCAAATCTAAAAAAAAAAGACCTGAAACAAGAGCGGCCTGATTTCTCGGTCTGTTCATTTGTATTTGTGATAAATCGCCTACACTCACAAACTCTCTCTCTCTCTCGCACACACACAAAGAATCTTATATCTCTAACATTTTTCATTTCTATGTTTATCTCAGATATAGGTAGCGTTTGGCACCATTTATTATGTTTTTGTTTTTAAAAACAAAAAAAAAACAGTTTTTCTATTTATTGTTTTTTAAAAGCACTTCTAAATTAGAAATAGTGTTTGATTGTACACCAAAATATTCTGGTGAATTGTATTTTGAGATCCTACCCACCAACACCATTGTATCCATCCATGTCTTCATCACCATCACTCACATCTGTGCCAGTAGTGTCCCCGTATATTATATCTAGTTCATCGTACATGGGACACCCTTTGGTTTGAAATTTAAATGTTTTAGCTATTGGATTAGCCTGCATATATGTAATTTAATGAAAATGTTAACAAAAAAATATATTATATATAATTTTTATATGTCTGATGTGTGTATAATAGACGAGTCACCTCTAAGTAGGACTCCCAAACATCATCTGATGCTGTCACAGTCTTGTTCACCGGATCCCATCCAAAACCAATCTTGCCTAATAACTTCTCAAATTCACGATAAACTGTTTTCAGAACATTGAATTTGTTCTTGAGTTGGGTTTTTGTAAAACTCTTGTTAGCTTGTTCATTGAATTCTCTGTTAATTATAGTCCAAGCCGGTTTTGTAAATGTTGTAGTCTATCTATGCCCTTGTCTTACATGGTCGACCAAAATAAGTATGAATATCCTCTCTGTATTAGTAGTCCACGATGCTTGCTCACCATCCATGACTGTTCCTATTACATCAGTTTATAAAGTAGGCAACAATTAAGAATAGCAATACCTTTCACAGAAGTTTGTATGGTTCTCTAACTCTTTCAAAATCAGCTAACTAGTATGGTTCTCTGACTTTTAAAATCATCTAACTGTGTGACTTCACAACTAGTTTGAACTCTACTCAATCTGCTTCTTATGCACAAAAGGGGCTTGAACTATGTAACTCACTATTCACTGATCAACACAAGTAACCCAAAACTTCGTACCAACTGCTAGTACCATTGTATATATTAACCACACAGATACAACAACAACAACAACGAGTGTAAATCCCCATTCAATGGGGGTACTCGGGTCAGGATGTACGTAACCATACCCCTGTTTAAGAAAACGGAGAGGTTGTTTCTGAGATTGACCAATTGATGCATTGAAGTATTGACTTCCAACAATTTCACCAAAAATAAGAAGTATTGGAAGGTTTTCATAGCCATTTTGCTATAGTCCATAATTACCTAAATTTGAAAGATTGAGATAATTCTTTCAACTTTATAGGCACTGGACCTATTAACCACACAGATAGTGAGGGACAAAACTATAGGCCAATGATGATATCTAAGCAGGCTTCTCTACTAGTACCTTTGTATATACGAAAGATTTGTGTTAGTAAAGTATATAAGCAGGCTTCTCTACTGATAGCTTTGTGAAATTTGTCCGACCATTGTATATACGAAAAATTGGTGAATTTGTGAAATTTGATGATATCTAAGCGGGCTCTCTACTGGTAGCTTTGTGAAATTTACGAAAAGTACTAGCTTTCTATCATTAACAAAATAATTAACAAAGTGAGCTCCTTTTAGCTAATACAAGTTGTTTAACTACTACTGCAACATGGTAAGATCAAGTAAGCATTATATCAAACTAGTGCAGCTCCCGTGCGATGCACGGACTTTGAAAATTAAGGGTAATGAAATAGAACTATTTCACAAATCGTTGATCAATTAACGGTCTAAGGCATCTTGCTATTATTACCAAACTCGTTTTTTTTATCGTACTGCTTTATTTATTTAGCGAAGACATCCTGATTGAGTCAAATCAAAATTAAACTTTAGTTTTGTTGGGAGGGAGGGAAATGGGGTATTATTTGTTCAATTATGTTGACAATGAAATATGGAAAAAGAAATAGCACTAAAACTATTTGGGCTTTCTCTGGCTTTAGCTACTATTTTCTAAGGGTACATTTTGTTCGTATATCAAAACATGAACTGAATAAAGATAAATTGAACAGCATAATACTGAACTGAACTGAAAAATAATGAATGCGGTTGAAAATATAACTAAAACTGAACTGAATAAAAATAAATGTAAAAAAAAGAGCTAACATGAACTTGAAAAGAAAACGCAAATATATAAATAATAAAGTTATAAAAGTGGCATGCCCCCAAGTCTTTGGTATGAGTACTCCGTATGTCAGTACGTGGTTGTTACAATTTACAGTTCCCAATAACATGATTCACAACACAACAATAGAGAAACCGAGAAGAATATTCAAATATTCGTTTTTTTTTTTCTGATGTAAGTTTTTCTTTTTAGTATTTTAAGTTCATATAGTCAACAAAAAAAAGTTAGGAAAAAAATGTAAAAAGAAGAGAGAAGATTCTTTTCTTTTTTTGCTGTATCAATTTAGGAAGTAAAATTAAAGATTCTTTTTTTTTTGTTGTATCGATTTTGGAAGTAATATATTCTGTTAGATTTTATTTTTTCTTTTTTCTTTTGAACGTTTTTCAAGTTTTTCTTTAAAACAAAACACTAATTTGTGGCAATTTAAATAGTTTATCTGGAGTTCCCAGCCAACCCGTAACTTCCACCTAAGCATAAGTCGGATTATAAAAGGTAGGGCTCATCCAATTTTCTCTATCTGTAGCATCTCTTAGTATATAATATAGATAGATAGATAGATAGTTAGAGTGCATACTTAAAACTTGGAGTTCGAAATTTATCAAACAGGTGTAGACATCCATAGAATAATTAACCCCTATCTTCTAGGGGATATTTTGTAGCCCATAACATGAGGTATATTCCTTTATGTTCTTTCTTTTTTTAAAACCATCTTTTGAGTAAAGATGAGATCTTTTTTCTGTTTTTGCACTTTTTACAACTAACCTAGATAATATTTTTCAAAGAAACAAAATAAGAAATCTATAAAGGAATGATGAACAAATTACTTGTATTGAGATCTCATCCTTTTGTTCCAGAACTCATTACGTACTACATAATTTACTAATGCAGCCGTGCGATGCACGGAATTTAAAAATCGATGGTAATGTAAATTTCAAAATTACGATAAATTACTAATGAACCGGTTAGCCGATTATAGTTTTCCTACCCTTCGACTTGAAAAGTATGTATACTAACTACAACTTGTAGTTGACATCTCATAGTGTTTCATGTGGTTCGTAATTTTAAGTTCATTCCCTTGGCCATGAATGAATATTGACCTACGAATGTAAATACCTTAATTAATTAAAAATATGAAAGGTGATTGTGTTTGACAAAGAAAATGATCGTGAAAAAGAATACTCTAATTGGAAATTATGAAAATATGTTGTCGATGGGTTGTTCTACAGCTACCTGAAAAGTCTTAGGCTCTCAGCTTGGAGCAATATACATCCATACATCTGGTTCAGAAGAGATCTAATAATCATTAGCAACTCAATTGTTCAAGAACAACCATATAGCCTAGTATTTTCTTTTTTCAATGACGAAAGCCCAAATTCTTACTTTCTTTCTATTGATATTGTTTTTTTTTCGGCAGTAAGGAAAAAGTGTTAATAGTTTGTGAAAAAACTATGGAAAAAATTGTAATTAATGGTAAAATTATAATTAATTTGGAAAATTAAACATAGAAAAGATTTAATGAAAACATTATGTGTTATACATATTCGCCAATATGTTTTTATGGCATTCGCCAAAATTATAAGATGGAACAGATTTTAGAAACTTCGATGGAAATGATATTTATTAAACAAAAAAAAATTCATTTGGTGCAATTATAATGATGATCTCGATATTTTTTAATTATAGAAAATAATTATGAATTACTTTTTTTGGTAGAATATGCCAATAATATTTGGTAACTGTTAATTACTTAACAAATGCACAAAATTCGTATTTTTTGGAATACTTACATCGTACATCAGGGTGTACATTACTCCGTACACCCTCTTTGTTTACTTCTCTTGTTTTAGGCCCAATACTTCATAAAAAAAAATTAAAGGCTCAATCTTTAATCATCCACATACAAAGGGTGGGGTGTACGGTGTAAGGTACACCGGGGTGTATGGTGTAATTTACCTAATTTTTGATGCCTGAAAACAATATGATTAATTATACATAAAAAAAGAAACAATGAATCTATTTGTTAGAAAAAGCATAATCAATTTTTAAAAATTACATTAGAGTACACAAAGAAATACCGCAATGTGTAGCTATTGAGTTGTTGTAACACCAAGGGTATTCCATTTAGAAATAGAAAAAATTGTGGGAACCCGTTTCATACATGAGACCGGATAAGAAGAGTCATTATTGTGTAGTCGAGAGGTTATTAGTTCCCAGTCTCATATATGAAACGGGTTAACAGTTTCACACAATTTTTTGTCATTTAGAAAAAAGTATAAACTAATGAATGTTTCTTTGGAGGACAATCAATGCTTTTGAATTTTATTCTTTACTATATTTTTCAATTATTAATGTACCTACAAATGAGAAGATACATCTTCTCTAATAAGTTAGCACATAGTACGATGGTATAGAACATTAATACATTTTTCGTTTGTATCCGTTCACACTCAACCTCTCTGTTTCATTAAAAAGGGGCAAGGATGCGTACATCCTGACCCCGAGCACCCTCATTGAACGGAAATTACACTCGGTTGTTGTTGTAAATAAAATTGTCATAATTCATTTTTTTATTTTATACCTTTAGACACCCATTTTAATACACTTTTTCTAAAGGAAAAATATATCTCTATTAAAATGTGGTAAAATATGTGTGATATATATAGGAGATGTAAGTTAGTGATGAATGACTACGATGGAAGAGGAAGAGTGGTGAGTGAGATATCTTTGGCTTTGTTCTTCTCAATTTATTACATCTGAAGTGAAGTTAGCTAAAATCTTTCTAATTTACTACTCGTATTGGCATGATATAAAGGATCACTAATTCAAAGTTTTAAATTCCATTTTCATAAGGTCTCTTGTTTTTTGTTCATAAGTAAAACCAAAATGTATAACACAATTTTCTCATATATATTCAAGTACATTAATAGCTTTTTCGGTTAAAAGAGGTTACACTGATGCATTCATTTAAAAGTATATATACTCCATTTTTCATAGATTTTAGACAAAATCTTAAACTCATTACACATTATATTACATCTATACAAACAAATTACGCGTTTAAATCAAAAAATTATTTCATATCAATTACTTTTTTTATGGCCATATTGATATACCGCATTATAATTGTTTTAAAACTACAAATTTTAACTAACCAACAATTAATTGTTATATTTATTTATTTTTATAAGAAATAATTATGTAAATTTATTTATCATGTGCTTGGGATAGACCTGGCAATTGGGTCGGTTTCGAGTCGGGTCGGTTTCGGGTCGGGTTGACAATAAAATTTTGTAGTCGGGTTCGGGACGGATCGGGTCGAATTTTGGTTGGGCCGGGCGTAATTGGGTCTTGACTAATCGGGTTGAGTCGGTTTTGGGTCGGTTAATTGTCGGGTTTGGGTCTATTCGGATCAGGCCCAATCGGGTTGGACTAAGTCGGGTCGGATCGTGTTCGGTTTGTCGGGTTTTTTCGAATTCAGATATCAAATGGGTCGAGTTTTTTGGGTCGGGTTTTTCGGGTCGAATTGGATGCCCTTAAAAAATATTATCTAAACAAATCGATCGATATTCGTTCTTACTTAATTTTATGAGAATTTTAGTACAATTTATTCTATTTTATATTCTATTTTATAGGTGAAAAAGCGGTTAGCTCAAAGATAATATGTGTTGAAATATATGTAGACATGGATTTGAAGAAAATGAGCCAAAGTGTACATAAATATCTAAAACATAAGTATCTATAGTTTTTTCTATTTAAATTTTTGTAACTTATGTAAAATTTCGCATAAGTCTTGTGATTATGTTAGACAAAACACTTTCTTTATGTGTTGTGGCAATGTAGCTAACAATGGTTGAAACTCGGTCAACTTGATTTAATGATTTAATGAATTTACCCAAAAAATTTAGTGTTTTAATTTGTAATAATTGGATATAATTTGTAACGTGGTCGCTTGGTATAATCGATGTACTTGGTAAAGTGGTGTTTTGATTCAATCGGATCATATCGGGTTAAGGTGAATTTGAGTCGGGTCTGTTCGGGTTGGGTCATATAATTTCGGGTTTGGGTCGGTTCGGTTCGGTTTTGGGTCACTGAAATCGGGTTGTTTCGGGTTTCGGTTAATATTCGAGTCGGGTTAGGTTTCGGTTCAAGTCGAATATGGGCCAAAATCGGGTCGATCTGAATTGAGTCGGTTTAGTTCGGTTCGTGTAAATTCGGATTTCAGTTCAAAATCGGGTCAACACAATCTTTTTTAATCGGGTTCGGGTTCGGGTTAATCGGATCGGGTTATCGGTCCCGAGTCAGTTTTACCAAGTTGGGACGGTCTTAACTAGTTTGGGCATAAAAGAAGTTGCAAATAAAAGGAGTAAAATGGTTCCAACAAAAAAAAAAGGTGTAAAATGAACCAACTCGTTGAGCAAATGATATCAGTAAACACGAACTAGGGGCACAATAGGAATTTCAGCACGAGGGAGCCACACAAGCCTGCTTAGGGTTTTATAACCCTTCTTAATAACTCTCCTCTGTTCTCCCTCTTCGCCTCCTTTCCTCACTTCACTTCTACTAGGGTTTTTGTACCAAGGTACTCCCTTTCTTCTCCTCCTCACTTGCATCCCACTCTCTCTCTCTATCACTCTCCCATTTCTCTAACATTCTCATTTCTCGTTTGTCTCAGATATAATCTTCTAGGAGACATTTTGTAGCCTTCACCATGAGGTATTTTCTGCACTTATCTCTCTCTTTTTGAAACCATTTTTTGAGTAAAGATGAGATCTTTCTCGTTTTTTGTATGTTTTAAGACTGACCCAGATGGTGTTTTTCGCTTATGATCAAAAGGGTAGTTTTTGTTTTGGTTTTTTGATGATTATTTATTTGTGTTAGAGAGAAATGTTTCTTTTTGTGTGCAAAGGGTGACATGTTTTTCTTGGTAATATAAGTGGTCGTTAATTAATCAATTTTGTGAGCATGTGTGTATGAAAAAGAGTGATTATGGTTATTGATTTGATTCTTTGTTGGACTTATGTTGGATGTTTGTTTATGATGTTTCTGAGTATTTAGTTGCACTTTCAGTGAAAAAATAGTGAACCTGTGATAAGGTCTCTTTAGAATATGTGAAGGACTGTAATGTGATAAGCCGATAGAGCGGTAAATCTGGCTGTTAGACTGTGAATGCTGAAAATGATTGGAAATGTATTTGCGCGTATCTTATGATTTCTTTATAGTTTGTCTATGAGGGTGATCATTGGTAAATTTTGTGATGAAACAGTAAGCTTTCGGCTGATGCTGTGAGAGAAGCCATCTCTGGTATTTACAACGACTCAAAGGAGAAGCAGAGGAAATTTTCTGAGACTCTTGAACTCCAGATTGGTTTGAAGAATTATGACCCTCAAAAGGATAAGCGTTTCAGCGGGTCAGTCAAGTTGGCCCACATTCCCCGCCCCAAGATGAAGGTTTGCGTGCTCGGAGATGCCCAGCATGTGGAAGAGGTATAATGTGCATATGCTTCCTAGTATATCAGTGTAGGTGTCTTGTGCTCCCTTGTAGCTGTTGCATTTGCGTGGTGAATTGGGAATCTGTGCTTTCCTTGGTAGTTGTCATAATACTACTGAAGCTAGGTCGTTAGGATAATCACTTCTATATCTTTTCTTTACTGTACTTTCTGAATATAGCTTAGCTTTTCCTTGTCTTTGATGTTTGTGTATTGTTGCATGTTTATTTGTCTATCTTCTTTTTCCTTCCGCTTGGAGTGAAATCGTAAGCCTGACCTTGTATTGCCAATGCTTCTCTACTCTTTATCAACACACGTTGTTATACAAGCAGTTACATGGTTCAGATCTCTTGCACTATGTCCTTTATTGAGTTAATTCGTTAGTTCTATATGTTGGTCATCATCATATGTTATGCTGGTATGAAAATTTGTTCCAAATATCAGATGGACCAATAGTTGTGCTACTTGAGAATTAGTTAGGAGTTGTTTTTCTTCAATCAATGATCGACTTAAACCTGGTTTTTCTAATTC
Source organism: Pharnaceum exiguum (assembly GCA_900322385.1). Lineage (NCBI taxonomy): Eukaryota > Viridiplantae > Streptophyta > Magnoliopsida > Caryophyllales > Molluginaceae > Pharnaceum > Pharnaceum exiguum. Next base: position 18,785 of record ONZK01000368.1, on the reverse strand, counting down.
TTTTTTTCTTATATTTCTTCTGAGTAGGCAGAGAAGGTTGGTGTGGAATCCATGGATGTTGAGGCTTTGAAGAAGCTCAACAAGAACAAGAAGTTGGTTAAGAAGTTGGCAAAGAAGTATCACGCTTTCTTGGCTTCTGAAGCTGTGATCAAGCAGATTCCTCGTCTTCTTGGACCTGGTCTTAACAAGGCAGGCAAGTGAACATCTACCAGTGTTCTGTTTTTGCTTTCCATTTTGACTTGGTGCTGAAAGAGCTGTTTGTGATTGTCATGGCCTCCTTTCCTTCTCACATGTGCAATAAGTGTGGATTATTTGATGTTTGAAAGAATGTCCGATGCTCTCGCATCATCATGTATTGACTGTAGTACTGAACTAACGATTTTGAGAATGTATTACAGGAAAGTTCCCTACTCTAGTGACCCACCAAGAATCTTTGGAATCCAAGGTCAATGAAGTCAAGGCAACAATTAAGTTTCAACTTAAGAAGGTCCTCTGCATGGGTGTTGCTATTGGGAATGTTAGCATGGAAGAAAAGCAAGTTCTCCAGAATGTTCAAATGAGTGTCAACTTTCTTGTTTCACTATTGAAGAAGAACTGGCAGAATGTAAGTTTTGATTTTTTTGATCATTTTTTTGGTCAATCAAGTTCTGAAATTAACTATTGTGAATTCACAACGTGAAAACAATTGTGCCTGTTTTACACTAGTGATGTTGACTTGTATATGACATGTTATGATCAGGTTCGCTGCTTGTACCTCAAGAGCACCATGGGGAAGCCATACCGTATCTACTAAGCTGTTTTGATCTCTAAGAATGGGAAACCGGGAGTTCTGCTGGATCATGGAGGACTTTGGGGAAGGAAGATACGGCATCCGAACTTTAATCTCTGTGTTTCTTTTGTATTTTTCTCAGTTTAGACGAAGTTGGGTGGCAAACTTGTTCCTAGATGTACCTACATTTTTGTGTTGGATTTTGCTACTTTTTGGTACAACGAGAACATATCTAGTTTTGCTCAAAAGTTCAATTTTGGTTCATTGGTTTCTTCATTTTTCTTTGGCCATCATTTATTATGATTTTATTTCTTCAAGGGGTCGAGGGAGGGTGGAAAACTTTGAAACAGTGTCCTTGTTTCTATGAATACCTATTTCTGGCTCTCTTATCCTTCTAGTAATGAATGGAAGATTGAGATCGTGGTCGATGGGAGCTCTCTTACTGCTTGGGCTGCTCGCTCTCAGTGCAAGCAGGAATAAGTGTGACCCGGAATACTAATGCTATATGTTGGGCTTCCTTTTGGTCTTTCTTAATGTTAAGGGGGAAATTAAGCGGCTATAATAAAACAGGTTAGAGTAATCCAAAGGCAAACTTCGAAGATGCACTCTTGGGCTCAGGCACAAACCTAAACCAAAGCTTGCTCATCACCAACATGGGAGACTCCTGCGAGAACAAGCGTGAATGCACAAAGCAAATACTACGGAGTATCAAAGTGAAAGTTATCAAAAGAAAAAAACTTCGACTGGATACTAGTCATACGACTATACGAGTAATGAATGACATACAGTCAGACTCAGTGACATTAACGAACTTGAGATCGTTTGCCAATTGACTGCCTGCTGTACTGCCTTGGCCTCTCATCTAGATTCGTCTCCCTGCTAGATTCGTGGACCATTTCGCTCGACTCTACTACCAACGCCAACTTCACACCATGACCTACTGTACCTTTGGTTAGTTAAATTAAATAAATAAAAATGGGAAACATTCAAATGTTTTACTTTACTTCAGATGAATACTTTTGTGGGTGGAAGGTGTTGCGTGAACTTTGCACTGTGAAGTCTTATTTTTGTCACAGAAAACGTAGTGTACCAACGTAAGAAAAATAGTTAAAGCTTTTTTTTTTATACTATTTTTCGACTTCATGTTTATTGGATCAATTGGAAAAAGGTGTTGTGTGAAATTTGAACGAAGTCCTTATTTTAATTTGTTGCGGAAAACAGTAATGTACCAGTTATAAGCGGGCCATAGCCCATCCTAACACCCAAATAAGAGAAGAGTTATAAGCATTTTACAATTGTATGTGTGTACCTGTGTATACAATGCTGTTAACCATTCTAGCATCAACACTTCTACTACCCTGTCGCTATTACAGAGGATTTCCAGTTACAAAATTTTTAATAACTCATTTATTGGAATTCATCTCGTCAATTTATTGAGATGGCAACATATTCAATAATCTATTAAACTATAGCTGCGTTTTCTTGTCCAATATTTTTCTAGATATAGCTAACATATCACTAAGAATCTTTGCCCAAAACCTTTAAGCTCACAAACTGAAAAAGTGATGGTGACAACTGACAAGGGCTCATTGAGATGCCAATCAACATTGCGAAGCAGAGGGTCATGAATAATTCCCAGGAATGAGTCTGGAAGCGATTGACTTCAGCCTATGTAATCAGCCTAAGTAATCAGCTATGCATTAGAACATGATGCTTCTCTCGCATTAGAACATTGCAAGCAACCAAAAGCCAACAAAATGTTATCCCGATCAAATTTTCCCTTCTGCGTTTCATTGACAGGTAAGCCCTGCAAAATCAAGCTAAACAGGGATATGTGGGACAAATAAAGGCCACAATATCTCCTACAGTACATCATTGACTAATCACCTGGAGAGAACCTAGGTCAGCTGCCATAGTTCACCAAGGAGAAAATGCACATACAGAACCATAAATCATATGTACAAGGTATGTAAATGCAGTATCAAATTGTTCTATTGGGTCTTCGCTCTCTAAAGCACGCGAAGTTGAGCAAGAAATGCTGCACAAAGGTCGAGGAATAGCATCTGTGGTCCTTGAACCCTTTGAAGATCAAGTAGATACTTCTCCTCCCGAGTCTTGTAAAGCTATGAAAAAACAGATAGCATAATGTATTAGACTACAGATACTGCTCAATAACAAAATCTCTGTTGGGTTCTCTTAAATAAAGAAAAAAAACTGCTGGGTGAGCAATGTGGTGAATGTAATTGTTACCTGCACCTCAAACTTCACAACATTGGGTGACCTAAACGCTCCATCATTTTCAATGATACTCGACTCATCTCCGAAATAAAGATCGTTATGAACAGGATTTTTCATCATCCCTTCATGATGACCCGGAACTCCAGGTATCCACCTGCACTTCATATTGTAGTGCCCAACCTTTTTCCAGCAAACATTCAATTCTTGCAGTGCTTTCAAAACTTCGGACATAATGAGACGAGGTTGAGCTCGCGACTACATTCAAAAATAAGTTTTTTTTTAGATAAGAAAAAATTTCATTAATGAATATGGAGGACGAGCCGTCCTCGTAAAAGAACAATTACAAGTTAGACCAATTACTTTGTAAAACACTCAAAGGTTGGCCTACAAAAGCTCCCGTGGCTTTAGTCCACAAGGAAGCCATCAATCTAAAGGAAAAAGTATATCTGGGGTCATGCATGAAAAGACAGAATGCTGTATCCCATACCATAAAAATGAGCCAATCAATTATCTATTAAATGATTCTGGGATATGTACGCATAAGATAGAAAGCACATAAAAGCACCGCTTCCTGACACCAATTCAATTTACACAGTATAATAGGGTAGATAGAATGTCATACGACACATTTACCTACTAATTCAGGGCAGCCTCTCCATAAGAGCTTACACACAAAAGCACATACTCCCCACCCACAATCACATGGGCAACTATAGCTCACAAAGTCAAATAACTATCAGATGTGATCTTGCTAGGTCACATGAACATTCATTAGCAGGTTGGCTCGGGAAAGAAAGCTACTCTGATGAAAGCTCTCCTATCTGATATCCTTTCACTGGATTTCGATTCTCTTAAGTTTTGATGAACAGCCTAAAGTTGGAGAAGCGCAGGGAGCTTTCTCAGCTCAGCTTCAGAGGGCCTGTTCAGCAGCAAGGGTTTTTTCGAAAACTGGTTTCACTTTTCAAGGAAACCAAAAAAATGTTCAAATGCAAATGCTTTGTAACCATTCTCAAGGAAAACAAGGGTTTTCTTTTTCTAAGTTTACAAAGAGTTTTGAGAACAAAATTTTGTTGTCCTCTCTATTTCCTCCGCAATTTAGAAATCTGACATCTCCAAAAGCTCCATTTCTCTCCTCTACCATCAGCCTTCCAACCACAAAAATCACCACACTCCACCACAAACCAACATAGACCCACCATTCTTACCTCCTTGGCCCTCTTAACCACCCAATCTTGCCCTTTCTCACCCTTAACCACATCTCCACTGCAATCCCAGTCTTTCCCACCACCAAAGATATTCCTCAGCCTTGTCAACCCCGTCTCCGTCACCCATAATCTACCTCTACCAACTCAGATCTAAGCCCTTTTTTTGTAGTCGTTTTTTATGCGCAAGGCCTTGATAATCGGCGGTGGCTTGGTGGGGGACGAAAGAAAGAAAAGGATGAAGTGGTGGAGGTTTACTTCGGTGGCGGCGGCGGTAGGCTAGATTGGGCAATTGCAGGGACAATTGGCCAAGATGAAGGAGGAAAAGGGGTTAAGGTGAGTGAGTGGACTACATAACAAGGGATATGGGGCATTTGCCATGATTGTGGTGCTATTTGTGGTGAAGACAATGGTGTAGCAGATTTTATGGCCAAGTATCAGACGGGAAGGCATACAAAAGAATTATGTAGCACACCTCCCTCTTGTAATAATGTTCAAATTAATGATGCCACTCATAGACTCGGGGATGTCCGAAGAGTAGACTATTAGTACACTCTTATGAGAAATAACATCATTATTCAGCAACTGTAAATAAGAATTAAGGTGCTTTGCTTGCCCCATCAAAGAAAAAACAAACTCTGTTACTTAACAAGCCCCAAGCATTAGTAATGTGTCCTTAGTATTTTAAAAAAAAAACATCTCATTTTCATTTGAAAAATGGAGATGGAAAATGAAAAAAGAAAACTCAGTTGCTGAACAGGCCCTAATTTTTTGTGATGTATACTTGGTATT
>ONZK01000368.1:0-13332 GCA_900322385.1 Pharnaceum exiguum | reverse complement strand
CCCCCCCCCCCCCCCCTTTTTTTTCCAAATCTCTCGTTCCACGTAATGTCATCAGATGGTAGTGAAAGTCAAGCCACATAAAGCAAAGAAAATACCTGCAGACCAAGAGCCCATTTCCTCTCAATAGGGAACTGCTGTCGCAAGCCAACTCCTTGGTAATCAACGAAACCATGGTAGCGGTGTCCACCAGCAGGTGATGTAATTTCATTAGGGACCATACGGTTGAACTCCTGAGAATATAAATACATAGCATGACAGAGGTGCTATGGAGAAGAATAAACACACAGTCTACTTAATTTATACATCCTTCTAAATTTAACAAGATTACCATAAGAGAAGTGACAGTTTCCTAGGCATGCCATCAAGATTGTTTGCAACATAGCAAATTACTAAGGTGAGTAATTAAATTGTTGTATATAAAACACAGCAGAAAACAACAAATTCTAGGCCAAGATTTTACAAAAAAGCATACAAAAGAAAAGGGCGAAAAAGCAATGTACCATGGTTTCACGGAACTCATCTCCTAAATAGCCACTTGAAGCCCGAAAGCGGTTGTCGAAGAGCAAATAATATGCAACGGTCGCCTGTAATTATGATTTGCAACAAAGTGATATCAACAAGCATGCTCTAAAATGACACTCAGACTCCCCTCCCAAAAAAAAAAGAACAAAACTGACCTCATTTTGGAGTCTGTTTCGAAGAGACTCAAGTAGTTGGTTCCTGTCAAATCCCATTCTAACAACCTCTTGAAGTATCTCCTCGTCAATCTGCAATTATCCATATGTGAAATTAGACTAAGTGAAGATGAGCGCAGGTCAAAGAATAATATCTTAGTTCTTTTCTATAAACACGAGTGCCTAGTTGCCTGACTAATGGCCCTGCAAAGATAATTATCCCAGACTTCCCCATGGTACTGCTAAGTGCTCAATTAATTAGAATCTATTCAACTATATGCTTAAGGTAGTGACCAGACCATAAGATCCAGCAGGACTCTCAGTTCAAAAAATTAGGCGAACCAGCAACCTCAATAATCATAACTATGAACTGATCAACAGAAAACCACATAGCTACAGTTTCACAACCAACCTTCTTTGCTTGTTGCATTGTATCAGGTGGGGGCACAGCCAGGTACCGTGGAAGATGAGCTTGGAACCAGGGGTGCTGACGGATCTCAGGGATAGTGATCCGTTTCATGGGATCAACAACAAGCATTCTTGGAATGAGATCTCGGGCACCAGCTGACAAATGACTGGGAAGTGTGTATATCCCACCCTGCATCCAGAAAGAAGCGGACAAAAAAGAACATGATGACAAAATTCTAATGGAAATGCATGTCTTTTCAATTAAAAAAATAAAAACAACCACGCAAAACTGCTAACCAAAAGAAAGGGGAGCATGAGATCGGATTCAGGAGGCACTTGCAATCATCAGATTTTTTCTCAGATAAAAGAGACAGACCAAGAGTCCGCCTATTTATTTGGTCATCATCCTGCTCGATCTCATGTCCTCAATAGCTGGACACAAACTAGAACCAGGGGTAGAGCCTCAAAGTTCATATACCATTCTTATCAACACTGAGCTCAGAGTAACAAGAAAGTCACGTAACCACTATTGTCATAGTTCAACAGAAATCTAATACATATTTGTAGCTACATCTTCGTATTGGTTATCGAAAAAATTGTTACATGACAGCATCGTTAGAACTTAAGCCGAACTCTAATGCAAATCAGCAAAACAGTCACTCATTGGTCCCAAGAGCTCATCAAGAAAATATAAAAAGGCATGTAACCATTTATTTTATGAGGCATGCATGCATCCCCATATTGTTTAAATTTCAGAAAGAAAAAAAACAAGAGAGACCGAGTGCATGTTTAATGCTCAAACCTTGGCTGAATGCTTTTTATGTAAATGAATTTGGAGATGCAGGATAAATTAATGGAAGTTGCAGGTGAGACTAATAGAAAACACAAAATCTTTGGGTTATTGTTAAGAACCATGTCTTCTATGCTGAATTCTTTACAAGCGGGATTTAAAAAAATAAATAACATATGAAAGCAAGGGTTAAAGATGTAAAATGAAATCTGATGCTCTATGTGGATTTTACAAAAATTACTGGATTCTCCCTGATGAGAAGTAGTGAGATTCAAATGGTTTTGATGCAAGAAGCCAAAACAAAAGTGGATGCCAACACATCTGGTCAAAATGATGACGGAGAGCTAAAGACAATCAAATTCCACAATCATCGCTTCTTCTTTGTTCTTTTTTTCGGGGGAGTTAAGCTTCTTAGCTTCCCAGGTTGTGCTAATAGTTTCTTTCAGGAGTGAGGGGTTCACCACCTTTTTTTATAAGAAAAAATTAATATAGGAAGAGGACAAGCTGTCTTCAAAAAGAGTAGTTACAAACTAGCCCAATCCCTTTGCAAGATAGTCAAAGGTATGTACAAAAGCTACACCAGATTTTGTCCACAGAGAACCAAGAAAAGTAATGTGATCCCAAAATACGTCCGGAGAAAATGTAGAACATGGAAAAGTAGAAGAGTTATACAAAGATTACAAAGATATAAAGCATCCAATCACATATTCCCTTCCTTGTGTCCCGAAATCTTCTTCTTGTTTTCAATGTTGGTCAATCCCAAAATATTCTACTCATTTGGTATATTTCTCACATATTTTAACAATTGTATCCCTATTCCCTACAAATACATTCCATCCTTTACCAACATACTACCCCCCGCCCCCCTCTCCATTCCTCCCACCTGCCACCACGTCCTATCCCATCACCTGCACAACCCTGTCCTCTGTTCCTGTGTCACCGGAAACCACCTCACTTTTAAAGAGTAACGACCTTCCTCTCCCCCTCCCTCTACTTCCTCTCCCCAATTTACTCTATGTTTAGCACGTTGGCTGATGGGGTGACATTGATTGGTGCTGAACTTAGGTTAGGGGAGTTAAGAACTGTCATCAGTCAAATTGCAACAGAAGGACAGTGGCAATTTGTCCATTTTATGGGACAGAGGTTGTAAAAAGAATAGTGTATGAAATATGCATGGATTTGCAAAAGGTTCATGTGTCGCATTGACCTACAGCAATACTCCAAGAATAAGAAAACAAGCTGAGAGTGTTTTGTCTCAAGCAAGAATTTTAATATATATTCATAGATTAAGATCAGTTTTCTCCTTAACAGATGCAACACCCCACAGATCATGCATCAATAACATTGAAGCTGTACCTTAATTTTCTTGAAAAGGTTAGGAATGTTCTCATCGTCAAACGGAAGGGTGCCACAGAGAAGAGCATATAAAATAACACCACAGCTCCATACATCAACTTCAGGTCCAGCATACAGTTTTCCCGAGATAACCTACTCAAAAACATAAATAAGAAAATCATGTCCCAATATTCGTTAAGACTTAAGAGACAGAAAAGCTCACAGAGAGAAGCTTCCACCCTTTACCTCTGGGGCAGCATAATTTGGACTTCCACAACTTGTCTTCAGGAAATGACCATCTCGCATAATATTGCTCAAACCAAAATCTGCAATCTTCACATTGCGATGGGAATCTAAAAGGAGATTTTCAGGCTTGAGGTCCCGATGAACAACCATGTTCCTGTGACAATACTCTACTCCTGATATTATCTGGATTTGTAAAAGTAACAGAAGGTATACAATTATAAGATACTGGTCAAAATTGTACAGAGATATGATGTGAAATTGAAAAAAGCTTTCTCACCTGCTGGAAAAACGTACGTGCTTCATCCTCTTGCAACCTACCCTTTTCAACTATGTAGTCGAATAATTCTCCGGACCTAACATACTCCATCACGACATAGATATCGGTTGGTGTCTCAATTACTTCATAGAGCCGAATGATATGAGGATGCATGAATAATCTTAAGATCTTAATTTCCCGCCTCACTGCAAAATAAATAGTAAGTGTAATTATGACAATGCTACTAAAACAAAGAGTCAGAGATCATACTCAGACAGTAATCTGAAACAACCGGCACTATCCACACACTGCCATATGAAAAACTTCATGAATAAGGACTTGTTCAGGAACCGACAGATAGTAACATATCTCAAGACATGTAAAATAAAAGCTAAAATGTGAGATCCAGGCACTGGACCTTTTTGGTCAACCATTATTGAGAATGTTGCATAGACAAGCAGGGTATCTCTATTAGTGGGCATGTTTAAATAAAAAAAGAAGAAGAAGAAGAATTGTTAAGTTTCTTAACACCGGATGCATTGAGAAACCGTGCAGTTCCAGCAAACATCCCCATATTTGAAAAAGATCCAAATGCTTTTAAGAAGACAGATCATGGAAAAGGGTGCTTCGGGAGGGAGGAATGGAAGGAAGTTCGCAATTGGACAACAATTTTTAAACATGCACGACATATCAAATAAGTTTAAACTTATCTTTATGACAGCACGGAATTCATACCATAGAGTTCGGTCATCGCAATGGTAAACTATCAACTTGTTAAAATTGCACACAAACGCAATAGTGAGTACCCTAAATGATGTGGTGAATAAGAAAAAGCTACAAGAGGTACTTTGGTTAAGGAAAAATCTCTATTTTGAAATAAAAATCAACAAAACCATAGAATTTGGTAGACCTAATTAACTCAGGTGTCTCTTAAGTTTCCTTTCAGTTCTTTGTTGCTACTTTAAAATAAAAGTGCGCCTAGGCCATCATCCAATTCCAAAGTCCTGATGTTGCTATCTTAAAAAGAAACGTGTTTCTGGTGCTGAATCCTCGTTCTTATATCCGAATATGGCGCTTAAATACCAACAAGAGACCACAGGAAACAGTGCAATTTTAATCTGGTATGCTCTCCCATGTTCTCATGGCCTAAACTCAAGCTATCTAATAAAGTCTCAAGTATTTCTCTTGTCAACTAATTCCGCCAAACTACTTCGACTAATTACCTCATCAAAAGGAAATATCCATAACATAACAAAAAAGAAACGCAAAATCTAAACGCAATCATCAACGAAAGAACAAAGATATTTCCCACCTAGATAACGCATACTACATTAACAAAAATCAATAAGCAGTAATGAGTAAAAAAGATATACCTTTCTCTTCCATATCCATGTTCTTAATCTTCTTCCGGTTCAAAATCTTGATGGCAACCTTATGACCAGTCAACTTATGCTCAGCAATCTTAACCTTCCCAAAGGAACCAATCCCGAGCGTCCTCCCGAGATTATAATTCTGTAAGAATACATCTGTACCTGTCCCTCCCCTTCCTCCTCCTCCTCCTCCACCGCCACCACTGTGTCCATCCATCATATTTATCTGCCACACACAATTACCAAATCACCAAATTACCCCTTCCCAAACCAACCCACAATAATAAATCAAATTGAATAAGAAATTCCCCTAATTAACCAAATTCAGCTCAAAAAAGGATAAATAAAGTTTAATCAGTCAATTTAAAGCTGAAAAACAAGCCCAGATAGATAGATACATGATCGAACATTATAAATAATAAAATAATTACTATTACGATTAATCTACGGAAGTAGAAACAATAAACTTTAGCTCAGAAGAAATTAACGAAAACAATATAATATAAAATAAAAAATAAATCAACGAAATAAAAATTGGATAGAAACAAACAAAAAGAACGGAGAAAGTAAGGAAGGGGGGAGGGAGGAAAGAATAAAATAATAAAATATAATAAATTAATTAGATAAAAAAAAGGTACCTGTAAATTGTTGTTGATTTTGATTGTGATTGTTAAGGTTGAGAAAGTTATGAGAGAAAAGAAAAGGTTAATGAGATCTAGAGAGAGAGAGAGAGAGGGAAATGAAATGAGGAGTGTTGATGGATGTGAGGGGGAAAGTTGGGGGTGGAGATACTTTTTGAAACGACGGCGTTCCGGGATTTGGGGATGTGAGACAGAGAGAGAGAGAGAGGGGAGAACTGAAGAAGGGACGGGACGCTTTATTCGGAGAGAGAGGGGGAATAACAATAATAATAATGAAAAAGGAAAAAAAAGGCAAATATTTGCTAGAACTGTAGTTGTACGTACTAGTAGTAGAACTAGTAGAGTAGCACGCCACGCATTGATAATTTTTGGGGGGGGAAACAAAAAGGAAATTGTTGTATTGTCGAGTTAGCGTATGAGTACAAATCTACGGAGTACGTATAAGGTTTCGTGTACATTTGAATAATATGCTTTTGTGTGCACAAATTGGATTGTACCTAAATACAAGATTCATAAGAGTTTCAAAGTATTTTGTAGTTAGTACTTTATAGTATTGAAATCGACTGTATTGCCATATTGGTATAAGTATGTATTTTGTAGTTAGTACTTTACACTAGTTTATAGTATTGAAATTGATTGTATTGTTGTATAAGTACAACTCTACGGAGTACGAACTACGTATGTATAAGGTTTCGTATACATTTGAATATGCTATTGTGATTTGTGTCATTGTGTGCATTAATTGGATTATTGTAGGTTGTATACGATTGTACCTAAGTACAAGCTTCCTCATAAGAGTTTTAAAGTATTTTGTTGTTTGTATTTTATGGTATTTAAATTGACTGTACTGCCATATTGGTTGGTATAAGTATGTATTTTGTAGTTAACATGCAATAGTTTAAATTGACTATATTGCCATATTGGTAGAAGCTAAGTATGTATTTTGTATTTAGTACGTAAACGAAAGTGATGACTTATCTTGCTTAAGTTCAATTGGTAAGAGATTTTTGAGTAAATTAGATTCTTCAATTCTTTTAGTGCATTTTTTTTATATATTCGCGGATCCATAACAAAGTAGCGCATGTTAGTGCATTTCCCTTTCCTCGAGTTTTCTTCACAAAATTGGCATGATGGATGTCAAAACTCTATTATGGACATTGTAATTCTAAACTCCCATGCCTTTTAAAAGAACAGAGTTATGAGAACAATGTTAAAACTACAAAATGCTCCTAATTTTTCTTGAGTTTGTACAAATCTCCTTTTAACTTTTATTATTATAAGAAAATCACTTAAATTATATTCTTCTTTTTTATTTAACTCCATTTGCTTTGAATCGAAAATTGTATTCCCAATACCCCGACCTGTTTTTGTGGGAGGAAACAAAAGGAAATTGTTATATATTTGTATACGAGTTAGAGTACAAATACAACTCTATGTATAAGGTTTCGTGTACATTTGAATATGCTCTTGTGTGCATTAGTTGGATTGTAGGCTATTATATACAATTGTACCTAAATACAAGCTTCATAAGAGTTTTAAAGTATTTCGTACTTAGTACTTTATAGTATTTAAATTGACTATATGTATTTGGTAGTTAATACGTAAGTTTAAAGGATAGGGATGACTTATTTTACTTGGGCGCAATTGGTAGGAATTTTTTAGAGTTAACAAGATCCTTTTCCTATTGCCTTTCATATATTTGTATATTGGTAACAAAGGAGCGCCTACTAGCGCATATCCTTTTCTTCAAGTTTTGTTCACAAATTCGATATAATGAATGTCCAAACTACATTATGGATATTGTAACTTCTAAAATCTCATGCCTTCAATAAACAAAAAAAACACTATTATGAGAGCAATGTTAAATCAATACTGTTATAGTAGATAATCATCTCCATAACCCAATACATGCTCAACACATTCAAGCATTCAAGCATTAATTGCTACAAGCATGCAAGCAACTCTTGTTGCTCGGACCGATCCGCTCTGATACCATATTGAGACTTCGGATGCGCTGCCTGAGTGGCTCTAACGGTTCCATCCTAAAACCAAATTAAATCGCAATAGGGGTCCTCATACAAGTACTAAATGGGTCATTCTGAAAATAGTTATCGGGGTAAGGGTGCGTACATCAGGCTCCCTCGGTACCCTATCTAAGATGGGACTACACTGTGAAGTTATTGTTCTTTTGTCTATGTGGGGCAACATTCCCAACAATCTCCTACTACTCAACTGCTCGCTCTGATACCATGCATATTGAGACTTGGGTTGCGCCACCTCAGCCCGACATATGGAGAGGGAGACAATTCATACTTGGGCCTCTAAAGGTTCATTCTAAAACCAATTGTTAATAAGAGGAGTATTCCTCTAACCCTATATTTAAATTAAATATATCCTCATTTGTCTATGTGGGACAACATTCCAATAGTGACACAACACATCCTCACAAAGTTAACAAGACATATAATTGTAAAAAAAAAAACTAAATAACAAAAGAAATAAAACTTAGAAAGAAATATGGTGCAACAGAAATACTTAATGTAGCAAACATCGCAATTCTTCATAAGTTCTCTACCCCTTTCTATATGTGCGGATAAAACTTGTGATCTTATGTCCTTGAGGATAGCAAACAATGTTGGAATTTAAGCAACTTCGATCTCGATCAACTTTGAGCTCTTGATTGAGCTTGCGAGCTTTAAGCTCAAGCTCAAACGTATCTTTTTACCTGTGGTGTGTTTGAAATTGAGTGAGATAAGCTTTAAGCTCGTACCAACCTCATACAGATAATTCATGAGCTAAATTGAGCTTACTTACCCTTCCTTTTGCCTCAAGTACCTAATGTGTCACCTGTCAATTTGAAGTTTTACCTCATGCAATTGATTCACATGTTGATATCAAATTTTTCATTGATGTTAATGCATTAGGTCTATGGTCTTTAATATCATGTATAATAGGCTTAATTTACCACCGCGCATTGGCAGATAATGAGTAGTTCACATTTAAGAAAATACTTTAGCCAGCCTCTAACTTCGGCTGAAGAGTAATTTGTAATGGATACATCTTTCTGCGTCGACTGCGTGGTATGAGCGCAGCCCATTTCTAAACGTGAAGCATGTATGGTAAATTACCATCTCAACTGTAAAGTGCGCCCCAACTGCGCAGAATGAATAAAGTAAAAACATAAGCTTTGTATACTAATTACAAAGTTCATAAGTAACCATTACTACACAAACAGTTCACTTCTGAACATCATGAAAATCATCTGTCAACCCGTCACCATGTTCTTCGCTGACAATATACTCAGAAAGTTGAGCCATTGAATCCAAAAAAGGAGCGCTGCAACAACAACAAACAAATGAAGTTAGCTCCACATATGATTGAAACAAGAACTAAAACAGACAAAATTTGAGAAACCAGAAAAACTGTTTGGAGTCATTCTTTCTGAACAGGAAGTCATTTTTGATGGGTTTTACAAGTGGTGTAACATAGGACACAGAAACAGAATGTAGTCGCAAGATAGTAACATAGGATGGCTCGAGAGAGTGTACAACAGAAGCAGAATGAACTGAAGTTCGATGACAAATAAGAGAAGCTCGGCCTAACAAAAGAAGAAAAAAAACAGCCACATTGGTCTATTTATAGGTTGTGGGATTTGTTAGCTAAAACCACACAACATCAGTGGAGGTAATGCATCTGTGAATGAGAGTCGAGCGAACATTCGCCTCATAGCTTAAATAACTTGGACTTCTTTCCCATTCCATGCTTAAATGTCAAGAGTTTCAGTTACACCCCAAGAGTATGGCCTTTCCTACACGCGGATGATTCACAGACTACAACACGATCCATGAAGTACAGAAGATAGCCAGATGCAATATATCCAGATACTGTACAAAATAAAACCCTGGTCAAAGGGATGGCTCATTGCACATATTGAGGTGGAAATTCCGATCTAACAAATCCAACAAAAATGAATAGAGATACTCTCTAATTATCATATATGGGGTGACATCCTCAACCAAATTGATACCACCAAACATTCAACCCCCTCATTGCAACTTTTCAAAGTTACATGAACACGTAACACCTCCTAAGAGTATTATACCTTAAACCAAGCAAGAACCTATGAAAGTCAGGGCTACCCCGTCGCCATGCAACAAAGAGGGACAGAGACCACACCGAGAACTCCTTCTCTTCCCCTCTTTATAGCTAAAGTACTAGTTGAGTACTAATTTAACGTGATCTATTAACACAATTGTTATCCCTGAAAATGGTCAAGTCTGACCTCAAAACAGCACTCACTCTGTCTTGTGGGCTACTGCAGAAGAAACTATCAGATTTCAGAGTTTATGTTGTGAGCGGTGAAAGTTCCAAAATGAAAGCACAGCAGTTGGCTAATGTTACATGGTGATAGTCAGAACTCTACGAATAAGTTAACCCCACCAAAGATCTGAACTTCTTTTTAATTTTATTTTTTCCAAGTTATCTATAAACAAAAGTACAAGATACCGGGTTTTAGAATGCTCATGCTTAGACCAGATAGTAACAGATTTCATAATGGTCAAGCCGAACATCTGAGTATTGCTCTGCCTATATTGTGATGGAACAGTCCGTTTTTTGAATTTCTATTTACAGAGGAAGTACAGATACGAGACTAAACTCTCTTAAAAGGTGAAAAACTTCACCTTGATGAGACTGTGAATAGCTCCCATCACAACTTTCAACAAGCAGGGTCACATAACCACCAAATGGAGTTTTAGACTAGTGTATACACATGTTAAGCACCCATGGATTTAGCGTACAGGATACTTAACAGAGAAATTCCAAGGAAGCATACTCATCAATATGGGAATTTCCCACACAGCTCTACAGTTATATGATCGTATTCGATATTCTAGAAGAGCAAAAGCTTAAGATTGGGCAGCCCAGAAAGACTAACGCACAACGGGACTGTGTTGGGTTCATGTAATTCATTTTGAGGCTTCTAACTTTCTAAGCTTGATCCTCTCAGGAACACACAATAGTCCAATACACAACATAAGCCAGTAAAATCTCAATGCATTCACTCATCGTACAAGAATTCAAATTCCAACATCATGCAACCTTTGTTCACATTACCCACGCAAATGCCATGGAGATGAGAGGTCCATAGCCAATACAGGAACACGATTAGGCAAGACATGGTCTTCCTTTAGAACAAACTCACTTCTTGCCCGGGTTGACTCACTACATCTCACCTACAGTTTTTTTTCTTCTTGTTTCCTCTCTTTCTTCTATCGAGCAAAATGGTTTTTGTTGAGAAGAACACACCTTCATCGCTCTCAATAGTTAAAACAGATATATCATATATGATGTTATGTCCCGACCCCCGAGCACCCCCATTGAATGGGGATTTACACTCGTTTGTTGTTGTTGATGATGTTATGTCCCTTTCTTTTACTTTCTGTAACTTTATGCATAAATAAGTAATACACTTACCAGATCTATACACTTAGGTTTGTAATACTCTTCACATTGTCAAGCCAAATATAAGACGAGAGTCTAGTAACCCAATAGGTTGGTGAATCCAACTTGATAACCTAATAAGCAGCATCCTTATGATAAACCAAAACTAAGGTAGCTGTTCCCTTCAAAAAAAAAAAAAAAACTACGGTAGCCTGCCCCAATTATACGTTGGTTAAGGTTATGATGTTCATCTAGAGCCTAGAGGTAGCCATGACCCGACTAGAGCCAAATTCAAACTGTGCTGGGACTTAGCCAAGTCAAGCTGAAATCAACTCATGGTCCGCTATGCGAGCTAAGCTGAGCCAACTTAGATAGACTTCAAACAATTCAACCTGGCTATGTTAAGGCGAACTGGACCATATATAATCAACCTAGTCCGGATTCTATTGACTATGACTCACTTTGATCGAAGTCAATTGACTTCAACAAAACTGACACCCTACCACAAAGTAAGCTCAAAAGCCGAGTTGGTCAATGAGCAGACTTTTGACCAACAATGACTAGAAGCCTAACTAAGCCAATTGTGAACTTAGTCGTCTCATTGGCCAGCTCTATCTACCCGTAAACACTAATTGCTCGTCTTTTAGCTATCGATACGTTCACTCTTTGTGCTTGCTTAGCAGATGCCCTTTACCTCCGCTTTGGTCTCAGTCACTAGCTTGCAGTAAAGAAAGAAGACTAGCATAGACCACTAAACTCTCAATATCCCCTTTCAATACGCTCTTGCGCTTCGCAGCACTTTTCCATGGCTACAAAACTACCGTCAGAGAGGCCATCTATCCTCTTTTTGTTGTTGTGCGGAGTTCCCGAGCAACGAATACTAGCTAACTAAACTAAGATTCTACTAATTCCTTTAGTAACAATATATCAATGCATCTACATTACTCTACACTACCCACCAAGTAAACTATCTGACTATCTCTTAACAAAGTGGTAATAACTGACTAATTTTTTAAAAAAAACTAACAAAAACATTTTAGTTCTCCTCATCAAACTCATGAATTAAAATCCACATTGGATAATTGAGAGAGACGAGAGACTTAACCTGAACGTCGTAAAACTTGATGTAAAACCTGGAGCTGTCAATAGAGAGCTTAGTTTGTAGAATATCAGCAATGATTGAGCTAAGTTTACCATTAACACTAGGATTAAGTCCCCCTATGGAGATTAACTCCCCGTACGCTGCAGCTTCTTCTGTCCCAGCAAACGCTATTGGTACTCCCCCGTTTATCAGCACCATCACATACTGCAAAATAATAAAACCAACCCACGTTATTAAAAAAGTTGTCACATTAAATGTTACGTGACAATTAATTTGGGACGTACTGATTCGGGTTTGCCAATGGTCTTGGCAATGGCTTTGGAGGCGTCCTTGAGGATGTCAGAGGCGATGACGGGGTCCACTGGGACGTTTGTGAACAGGTTTAAGGTTGGCATAATGATTGGCTAGACTAATTTTAATGTCTTGACTATGTTTGTGTTTTGTTTTGCTAGTACTCCGTACTAGTAGCGGGAATTTATTTTGTGAAATTGTATGACCCAAGTGTTGTTTTTTTATTTTTGATAGGCTGGTGTTTGAGGGATGAGGTAGTGGCTATGGTTTGGTTTGTTGAGTTGTGGTTGTGGCAATGGTTTGTAGACTTGTGGATGATGATGGGGTACGGTGGGGGGTTAGCGGGCCTCAACAACTTTAGGCCTTTAGCGGGAGGGACAAAATGACTGAACAGAAAATTACAAAGGGGATAAAATGGGTAGAACCCTGGAAGAGAGAATGACAAACAGAAAATCGCAATTAACGACCATTTGGATAAGGCAAAATTGCTGGGAATAATCCTTACTTGAGACGATTTTCTCTTATAATCCCTACTTGGAAAATAGCTGGGAATAATCCCTACTTGGTCACATGTATTTGGGCATAATCCCTACTTGCACCTTTGTCCGACAGTGGTCCTTCATTAACTGACGTTAAAAATAAAAAATACAAACCGTTAACTTTTTTCGTACAATACAGTGTATATACAAAATGACCAAAATACATACGGAGTATATTGTTTTTATATTATTTTTTAAATATTGAAAAAAAATCACATTCTTTAAGGATCTTTTTAAA
>ONZK01000367.1:70492-84448 GCA_900322385.1 Pharnaceum exiguum | reverse complement strand
GGGGTTTACCTAGAACCGAACGGCGATTACCGATCTGCCATTAGGCGACGGGGCCCGGGCGTCTACAAGTAGACACACTAATGGTTAGGGGAATTTTAACATGACAACCACATAAATGACTTGATACGATGAGGATAACTCACGACGTGGGGAGAGGGTTTGATGCGCGGCGCGGGGAGGGTGGACGACCCGACTCGAAATTTTGGCATGACTTCCACGCATATTGATTAAACTTATGGTTTTGGCATTCTAGTTTTGAAATAAAAGACTACCTATTGTCATGCAGTTTGGGTGGACTCGACAAGGGAAACACGACATGTACAAGGGGAGTGACTTGACATAGACTTTGACACATTTGGGATGATCATGACGCTTATTACAAGTTGATTAAGCACATAAGGGTGATTTTGACAAAGAAAACACAAGAGGTTAGCACAAATAATATAGCATGTACACTCGTCAAGCATGCGGATGCAACAAATGAGGTTGACACACCTAAAGGCTTAGTGCTAAGTTTGCTATAGGTTGGTTTATGTAGGCCAAGGCTTAGAAAGTTCTCGTGATCAAACTCGTTTCGTCACCCGTATGTCCCGGTGCGACTAATAAGAGTTAGTTGGTTCCTTTGCCAATGGGAAGGAAGTATACACGAGTGATGTTCATAGTCTCAAATTGGCGATTAGTTAAGCCAATGGCCCTCGGCGTTTGAGTACTATACCATCGAAGGGTTTTTTTAGGTTACACTTAAATGACATCACGCATATGGCTCCCTGGGGCTACCATACGGACACCGAATTGAAAAAACAAATGCATATGCGAATGATGCAAATAATATAGATAAACATGTTTAGCATATTATATTGGAATACATCGACCTTCGAGTCTCCTTCTCTACCATCCCCAGCGGAGTCGAAACCTGTAGGCACAGGGGCCCCGATCTAAGGGAAATGAATGCACTTAGACTAGGTAAACCCATGAACCTACCCGCTAGGTAGTTTGAATGCGCATGCTATTGAACAAGAGTCGCCACCAATTTTATTTAAGCACGCATACCTATACATACTATTAGGAAAACAATTGGAAAACCCGTTTTATATTATCTTGTTATTAGGTGATTTAGATATAATAAAAAGTATTTGAATTCTCTTGTATTATTCGTGATGAACAACAAAAGGTTTTAAGCAAATCAATTTGCACAACCAAAGAGCAAGATTCGGGCACGAAATTTAAACCTCTACTAGATCGATGTATTTCCAATATAATTAAATAAACAACACAGTTCATTAACAACCTAATGCATTTATCTATATTACTCGTCTTATACACATGCAAGATTTATCAATTAGCGATGTTTAAACATGCAACCCATATTCCGTTTTAAACACATGTAATAAAATAAAATAAAATAAATTAATTCTAATGATCGCTTGTTATTATTCATATTATAAGGTCTCATATGCCTCTTGCCACGATCCTCCACATGTCAATGCTTGGGTAAGGTTATTGCAATGATAATACATAAGATATAAGAAGGCAAATTAGAGCATAGGTGAGAGAGAAAGGGTTAGTTTATAAAGAAATTAAGAACGGGAAGCTTACCTTGCCCTTTGTTAACTATATGCCCAAAAGGACCTTCACATGCATACACGAGTTAGTAGATTTCAAGCATTATAATCACTAGCCTATATAATGAAAATACAAGAAATTGAAAGCAATGTAAGAGGTGGTGCCTTCGGAACCTTTACCGTATAGCTAACTTGAAGACTCCAAGGATTGGGGCGGGATGATGCTTGAGAAAGGTAACCGTAGTCTTGAAAATGCTCCTTATTTAATGCTAAGATGCTTAGAATTGCTAGTGTGCTTGGTTGCTTTGAAAGGAGTAGATTTTAGACTTAGATAAAATTGATTAGTTAAGTGCAAATTTCTGCATAGTAATATTATAGTTGTGTGTTGTTGAAATGAATTAAATGAGGGGGGTATTTATAGGAGGGGAAAATGAAGAATGGCCGGACTTAAAGAATATTAGGGTAAATATAAGGAAGATTACACAAAGATCCGAGCCAAAAATAAACTTTGTACGTAAAATGACCCTGGCGGCAACCGCCCAAGCCTGGCGCGTCGCGCCTGAAGTGGCTTCTGAAAAAGTGACTCTGGCTCTGTACAAAATCATGCTTGTGTTTGGGTAT
This sequence comes from Pharnaceum exiguum, assembly GCA_900322385.1. Lineage (NCBI taxonomy): Eukaryota > Viridiplantae > Streptophyta > Magnoliopsida > Caryophyllales > Molluginaceae > Pharnaceum > Pharnaceum exiguum. The sequence continues at coordinate 82,265 of ONZK01000367.1, read as the reverse complement.
TTCTACCGCCTAACTTCTGACGCTATCCGCCGGGTTCTGGCGCCGACCGCCGGGAATGGATTTCGGCAGGGTTTTATTTTCCTTTTTCTTTTTATGCGGAATATTGCTAATTATATTTTGGGCAATTAATGAACTCGTATTAGGCTCTAAATATTCCGGAAATATGAAGAAAAGAAGAGATTGCTTTTTTGCCAAGCAATACTTATTTAAATAAAATAAATATTTAAATAAATAAATATCTAAAATGGCTTAGTGCATTGGGCTTATTTTGTGGGCTAAATTGAAATAGAGTAATTAATTAATAATCAGGCCATTGGGCTAATACTAATTAATCGGATGGGCTAGGCTATTATTAATGATCCAAATGACGATTAATAATGGATCGGGTTTGGGAATCGACTTCAACTTCTTTCTCAAGCACCAGTAATAACAGTAAACAGTAATAACAACGAGCCAACACCCTCAATTAAGCTTAACAGTAAGGGGTCCTGTAGTCAACACCCTCAATTAAACAACGAGCCAACACCCTCAATTAAGCTTAACAGTAATAACAACGAGTTAACACCCTCAATTAAGCTTGAATGGGAGGCTGTCCGTACTGAATTAATGAATGCTGCAGGTCCTAGGATTATTTCCATACACTACACGCTGTCACTCTCAGAACACAGGACCAGAATACAAATTCAAATGTCAGCCAACTCAACATGTGAATTAAGGTCTACCCTTGATTTACACTGCCTGCTCACGTGAGAAGAAACTCTTGTGACCTTTGATTTGAAGCCTCACAACCAGCCACATGAATCCATTTAGGACCACTTCTTACCATATGAATAATACTATTAGTAGGAATGTTATCTTTCAGCAGAAGCCATGTAATATTGAAATGAAAAACTCGACCTTGTGTCGAAATCTTGTGAGCTCTGAGTGAGTGTTGTATCAAATCCTAAACTAATTGTCTTGAGGGAGATTAATGAAGGTATAGACTAGAAATTACTTGGTGGTGAGCCTTTAGAGTAATTCTCTAAGTTATTTTATCTCTATCTTTGTTCATTGTTCATATGATCTTGTTAATATTATTATTAGTTGTTGTCCATATTTGTGAGTGTTAAGTGTTGATTATTATTCACAAAGATTCAGGCTTTATTCTTACATAATACATCTTCATTCATCTTTCTATATATTAATCATAGTTAACACGTTAATATTAGCACATTCAAAGAGAGTTCATGTTAGCTTGTCAGCGTTGGTTGCCTTGTTATCATTCTGTCTTGTGTTCTTCATCGAAAAACTTCAAGAACGATCACTTCCATCATCGTGCCTGCATCACATAAGAATTTGACAACAACAACAAAAACCATAAGGATAAAATAAATTAACATATAACCAAAAAAAATAAAAAACAAAATCAAAATCTCGTGCTACAATGTCTTTGTGCTAATTAGTAGTTCTCTTCTTTTTTAATTCAAAAATTAGTAGTTTCTCTTTAATTAAGTTCGCACTACACCTGTATGGGCACTAAACAACGATGTGCCAAAATTGAGAAAAATTTGTGCGAACACGTTTCATATAAAAGAATGGATGAGAGGGTTCATTATTGTTTATCCGAGGGGTCATTGACTATAATGAGGCATTCTTCCCATCAAAAAGTCTATTCTAAAAACCAAGGGAAACAACTTATTTAGCATACCCACTCTAATATATGAAACGGGTCCACACAATTGTTGTGGCCAAAATTAAGGTGTGTTTTATTTTATGTAAGAGTTTGAACTGGAATATAAACAAATGAACCGACTTAAAAATAATATTGAATTGACTGAAAAAACAGAATACAATTAAAATTATAACTCAAATCAAAACTAATTAAAAGTTACTGATCTTAACTTACAAAAATAAACAATCCAGATGACCAACACACAAAAGTTACTCAAACAGAATTGAAATAAAAAGTGACTACAATTTTTTTTGAAAGAAAAACTATAGTTGTTCGATAAAAAAAAATCGAATTTGTGTACAAGAATTATAAAGTTTTTTTAAAGATTTTATTTGAAAAAATTATGCTAAAACGTAACTGATTATTTTAGTCATTTATATTACTACTCACGAGCCACTAGCCACATGCCAACCAAAGCTTGGGATAAACTATTGCTAGTCATTACGCTGGTGACATCATTGTCATTGTCAAACTCCAAATTAAATACCACGCCGGAGACTTGCACCTTTCAGCAATAAATTTCAGGTTTGTTTTGCATCGATCCCGATTTCGTTCCTTTGTCACTATTACCTCATATTTATTTTCTAATTTTGATTGTTTGTGATTATTAAATTATTACAATATCCAAGTAGCTACTTTAAGATCGTTAATGGAGAAAGTTATTTATCAATTAAAAATTTCAACTCAAATAAAAAATTGTGCTATCATTCATCGGCTCCCACCACATCCATTTTATATTATTGTAACCATTGACAATGACCTGCGTTTTTTCCACCAAATTTCATATTTGGATCAATTTACACTTGGTTCGATAGTCACTATTACATTACTTTCTCATTTTCATTTGTTTTGTCACTATTATTATGATAATATAATAATAACAAAAAAGGAGAAAGGTAAATAAAATTCTACTCAAATAATAAAATTGTACAAATTATACTCTCTTTCATTGGTTCCAAACCCTCCTGTTGATTTTACTATGATTTCTAATCAAAAGTTAAAAACTATTGTATTTTACTATCTAACAAGATTTCATGATCTAAGAGCATGAAGGAGTTAGATTCTAACGACATCAAGAAGTGGACAAAAAATTTCCGTGGCCGTGACCCTACCACGTGTCCCTTTTTTTTCTTATCCGGAAAAAAAAATAAAAAAGCGTAAATGGGTTGAGAGTACACGTGTACAACCTTGCGCCCAACGCGTGGACTCTCCCGACCCCACTTCGAATTATTTTTCTATTTATTTTGGTTTATCACATACATGATTCTAGATCCTTCATAGCTCGCTTGATTTCCTATAAATACAGCCCTTCAACTTTCATTCGAAACAGACTACATTCAGACAACTGTAATTGTTGAATGCTCTCTTCTTGCTTTATCACCTAGTTTAGTCTAAATAAAATAATCCTTACCTTCAAAAAGTCTTAAATCACCTAAGATATACACAAAAATATAAGCAAATAGCATAATGAAGCAATCCAAGCACCCTAGGCCGCGTGAAGGAGCTTTTGGCGGTCCAAGACGAGCAAGTCCCGTTTCTCACGATTTACAAGTGTTTAGATCACAATAAGGGCATTAAAAGGCAAACTTATCTCCTCTCTTTCCCGCTCAAAAAACTACCATTTCAATTTTCGCATTGTTAATAATCACCTTATTTTGCAATGTAATCAATATTAACTTTAAGTGTTCACTTAAAATACAAAATTTGCTTTATGTGTTAAAAAAGAAATATTGATGGCATGTTTACATTTGGCTAAGTAATAATTTTGCTTGTGTTCAAAGATGACTTTAAACTATATAATATTCCATTAGGTTGTTAATCAACTTGAGTGATTTCAGCGTATATAATTGAGTTAAATTGAGTTAGTAGAGGTAAAACCTCACCCACGAACCATACAATATTTTCTGGTTTGCATAAAACCTCGCTTGCCAACCGTCCCTTCGGATTGCCCCTTTGGTTTGTCCCTTTTGGTAGTCTCTTTCGATAAATGTTGGCAAGTAGGAGTATTTTCATATCTATATTATTCTATAATATATTATATTAAATATTATACTAAATAATATCAAAGATTTTCTAATTGTTTTCCTAATAGTAGTAATACTAAAATAAAATTGGTGGCGACTCTATTGTATCAGCATTCAAACCTACCCAACGGGTAGATGCAATGATTTACCTAGTCGAAAGATGGTTAATTTTTCCTAAACCGGGCCCATGTATCTACGGACAGGGAGTCCGATTGGAAGGTAAAACTATAACTATAAATATAATAAAGTGATAACAAGTCAAATATTTACAAGAGAGAAACTTGGTTCATTTTATAAATGAGGACATCTGCTTTCCTAAAAGAGGATGGCTACTTCTGTTCTGAATGAGGACATCTGCATAGGAGACTTATATTTACAAGAGTATTTATGGTTATCATTACCATTTTGTAAAATAGAAAAAGGGTACTCATGTGCTGACATCTACATAGCAGACCAATATTTACAAGAGTATGTATGGTTGGAATTGTTTAGTTGGATAAAACAAATCCTAGTTATCCATATTTATATATTTTTTAAATTTCCTCAAGTTTTATCTCCCCTGGTAACAAAGCGAACCGCAACCAGCATACTTCATCAAATGTTTTCATCAAATACTACTTTTTTTGGAAGATCAACTACTAACTATAACCTATAAAATCTATACACATCCACAGTTATACTTAATTATGCGTGTCCATTAATCACCATCATCGAATTTCACATTTCGAGTGTCGAATTCACATTTCGGCACTCGTCATTTTTTTTATCTCTCTCCCCCCTCACTCTTTTGTTTCTATATTTTGAGTTTGAAATTTTTTGTAAGTTGTTGTGTTACCGGCTATATTTGCTGAACTTTCTATATATTTAAAGGTGTTATAAGGGGTGGAAAGGTGAATAGAGAAAATGTTGAACTTTGTACATATGCAACATAATGAAGGAATTTGAATCAATAAATTACAGTCTTGGTAAGCTTGAGTAAAAAAAAGGGTTGGTGGTGATAGTTACAAGTGGTGGTCGTGGTATGAGTAATGGCGGTACTAGCGGTGGTTGGATAATGGTTGAAGGGGAAATGGGTAGAAAACGCTCCTTACAAATTGGAATTTTGTGAATTTTTTGTAGTTGAACATGTTTTGTGAAAACTAGAATCTATAAAGAGAAACTCTCCATGTTTTCTAGAACAGGATAGGTCGCAAAAGTTACTTCCATGACAAGCAAATGATGTGTAGTTTATATTGACATCTCAATATATTGTATTGAGTAATAGTTGAATAAATATAGTAGATGTACATTCTTAATCTTGGAACTGTCCCCACAAGCAACCATCAGTCTTCCACCAGGTTTTGTCCTCACTCGCCTACTGCCCGCGAAGAGACTTTTGCGGAGGTCACCCATCCCATAATTGTTGCACAACAAGCACGCTTAACTGTGGAGTTATTATGGGATGAGTTTCTTAAAAGAAGGTACACCTTGGTGGTATAGGTAGTCCTATCAATCCTCTTAAATGGCTCATATTTGGGGTATACAAGCACCCCTACTCAAATAACGTAACTTCCTTATTGCGGTGATACTTATCACAAGCCCAAGAAACACCTTCGCTAGGTACCTGCTGAACAGATACTGCTTAACCTTTGGTTTGTCAACAGTGTGTTCGTAGGGTCGCTGTTATACCATTTGTAATACCTCGGCCTTTGCGGCGGAGGTCACCCTACACTCTTAGTCGTGGGACTGTCCCCACAAACCACCATCAATCTTCCAGCAAACTTTGTCCTCACTCGCCTACTGCTTGGGAAGAGACTTCCCAGGAGGTCACTCATTCCAAAATTGCTGCACAACAAGCACGCTTAACTGTGAAGTTCTTATACGATGAGTTTCTTAAAAGAAAGTACACCTTGGTGGTATAGGTAGTCATATCAATTTTCTTAAATGTCTCATATTTGGGGATTACAGGGATCCTCTGGTCATTTTTGTCTGGTAGTGGATTTTTAATAGATCTGGCGAGAACGCTTCCGAATATAATTTACACATCTACGTACTTATTTATTATATACACATAGAGTAGGGATATAACCTCGATATGAGATGCCCTAGTCTTTTATTTACCTCTAAAAATGTTTGAGAATGAGATCTAGCAATTGGGTAGACATGGTTAGATTTAGTTTAGATTGGGTTTAGGTCAGGTTGGTGGTAACAACTTTATAGTTGGTTTTGGGTTGGATCAAGTCGGATTTCACCTTAGTCGGTTCAAATTTGGTCTAACAAAATTGGGTTGAGTCTGCTTGGAGTCGGTTAATAGTCGTATCAAGTCAACATTAGGCTCGGGTCAACATTCGAGTAGGATTAATCCGGATCTAGTCATGTTCAGTTCGTCAGGTTTCTTCGGGTTCAGATATATCAATTGGGTGTGCATCAGATTAGATCGGGTTTAGGTCGAGTTTTCGGGCTAGAGTAGCAATCTCTGAAACCCCGTATTTTTAAAGTATTTTATAAATATTTATTAAGTGTATTTTGATTGATTTGTGGAATTATAATATTAATTCTCTAAATTAATCTATTTTATATAAGAATTTCCTATTTAATAAAGGAAAAGTATTTTTATTATTTATGCGATTTTCAGATTTATTTTAAGAGACTATATATATACAGTTAACCCTAAGTTTTACCAGTTGAACTATTAAACTGACAGTCTCCTCTTCCTTCCTCCCATGCGTCACCTTCCTTCCCCAAAACAAAAAGAAAAAGCACAAAAAAAGAAAACCCAAAACAGATCACACCACTCTCCCTCCCGATAGCACTCTCTCTCCACTGCGCGTGACACCACTGTCGGCCGACCGTCATCTCCATCACTGGCCATTCGTCGTCGACGTTTTCCTAGACCGACGCCTCCTCGTCGTCTGTCTCTTTCCTCGCGCGCGGAACCACCAACTCACACAGCTCTCTCTCTCTCTCTCCTCGTCGTCGCCGGTCACCGACGACCCGTGCCCGTTTGCCCTCGTCGACACCACGCGCGGATGGTGGCTCGACGGACGTGGCAAGGAACGTCGCCGGAGAAGGCGCCCTTCTATGGCCGTGTTCCAGTCGTTGACGTGGGCCATGCCCTTCGTTTCATCCATCGACCCGTTTGCCCAGATGCGATCCGCGAACTGAACCATGACCCGATTTGGTTTATTTGGATATTTTGACCCATTGGACTGTTTTGACCATTGGTATGGACTATTGACTATTGAATATTGGACTGATTTTGATTTAAAAGAAAACGAAAGAGGATTTTTATTATAAACTGATTTTAAATCTTTTAAAATAAATATTTATGTGGTATTTGTTTTATTATAGAGGATACCGCGATATCGAACTAGGACCGAACCGTATTGGATTACTTAGCTACTTGAGGTAATTACAATTAGCTCATGCCACTTGTGTGCCTATGTGTTATTGTTGTTATATTATGATATTATACTCCTATGATTTAACAGTTATATTTGTATTTGTATTTGTTGACTGTATCTATTGTTATCAATTATTAAGTCGTTATTGTTGTTTAAGTATATTTGCGATTGAATTGACTGGACTATGTATTAGCTTTTGCTAAACTTCACTATAAGCTGAATGGACTGAATCTTAAGACTGATTATTTTACTTATATTATGTGAGCCTGTATGTATGTGTTACCTCAACCTTAAACTGTAAATAATGTAAAGTGTAACTGGAAGTAATCTCGTCTGCAGACCCTTGACCATTGGCCCGGTTAGGGGAATATCTGACAGGAGACTAAGAACAATGCTTACTGTTTACTGTTATTACTGGTCGTTTCTCTAGCTGGGCATACAGGACCACTTTGGGGCACTGGCTAGGAAGGGTGTGCACACTTAGACATACTGATAAAGCGCTACTGATAAGGGATTCCTACCATAGGGGATTCTCGACCTACGATACGTTCGCTTCCAAAACCCAAGTTAACTGATCAAGAAGAATTAAGTACTAGTACTGTTATATTGATCTAAAATGCTTCTGCTACTGTTCTTGATATTCTGTTCTTTTATATTGAGTGATCGCATGTTACGTGTTTCATTTATTGCCACATTTTATGCTACATGCCTGGACTGTAATGGTAAGTTGTGCTAAGTGGGTGACATGTGATGATTGTAATTACTCGTGTACTAGTCACCTTCCATGACCCGGTGGTGGATTTGCCGGCGAGAAGATTGAGTTTTGCAGGTACTTTTTGGGATGGGTCAGTGAAGATTGTGAGCACGATTGGATGTACGATCATTATGTAAATTAGTCTAGACCACATAAATTAATAATGAGATTGGCATGTATATGTTATTTATGTAATACATTTGGTAGGAATTATGGGTGGAAGCTCTATTGTATTTATGACCGATTTTGTACTAAAAAAAAAATAGCCCCCTATCGAGGGTGTTACAAATCGGGTTGGATCAATTTGGTTTTAATCAATATTTTTTCGTCAAATTTGACGTTTTGTGGTAACAATTGTACAAGCCCAATAACAAAGAGTAATAACCTAATGTTCAGTCTCATGCTTTTTTCGAAGATAAACCTATTTTTTTATTTTGTTCATCTATGTTCCCTATGAATCTCACATAAGGAAGGCCGTAGTTTTTTCATGTCTATTTATTATCTAATGGTGTACTTTGTACGTATGTACACTATATATGTAGCTTTCAAATGCCTAAACTAATGCTATTTTAACACTAAAGGGAATGTATGCAGTTTGTAGTAGTACAACTGAACTTGCTGTGATTTCTTTAAATATAACTTTGAATATATAATATGTTGTCTATTCTTTGGGTTGGTTTTATGTCAAAATTATTTTATGTGATTTCATTGAGGCAAGACGAGATGAGATTATAAAGAATCTCAAACTAAGAATTAATTCTCAATTGTGCGGATAGGAGATGAAATCCTTGAATATTGTATAGATGAAATTAGTGCTTGTATGGTGATAAAAAGGTGACCTGAAGTTCACTTATCTAACCAATGAGTTTTTATCAACCATGAATGTTTATTTGATCTCCTAAATGGGGCAATATATGAGCACCAAGAAATCCAACTGCGTGATATGTTAACTCCTACGAGATTTATCATTCTCCTGAAGAGATTAGATGAATAAACTCCTTGGCAATAATATTCTTGAAATTTCAGCTGGGTATGATTATGAGAAAGGCCCTATAACATATGTTTTTTCCCAGCTTAAGGGAGGAGAATAGGTTGAAGCTGGCAAAAAAGTTTAATTTGATCCCCAAATAAGTCGTAAGATATGAACAAGAGGCTCAAAAGAAATTATGATATAATGCAATATTAATCATGCATTAAAAAAGGTTCAAGGAATTAATGTGATATTTTATCCCCAGAAGAGGATACCAGCTTCATCCCACACCTATATAGATATGAGGATAAGTATGAGATGTGAAATTTTCCTCAAAGGTTGCCAAGTATGAAATATAATTTCATATATCAAATATGACAAGTTTTTGCTAGCAATAAATTTGTCAATATCGGTTCCAAAAGTATTTTTTTTAGAAGGTAGGGAATGATAACACTAGGAGTTCCATCTCGGGAATAATCCCTAGTGTTGAGTACAAAATTGTGTGGTTGTTGAAGAGATTGTGAGAATGGAAGAAATTAGAACAATGTGGCTAAAAAGGGTAAGAGGCCAGATTAGAAACTAACTCCCACACTCGCACAATCCCAAGCCACGCTACTAAACTAAACTAAACTAAGAAAAAACAAAAGAAACTAAATTAAACTAAAACAGAACAAAACTAGAGTAGCCTAAAAAACACTAAAACTAAAACTACTCCGTAGCAGCTTGATCTTGAACGAACGGAGATGGACAATCCCCAGTACTCACAATCTCACAAAAGCAGCATTTCACTTCTTTGCTCTTCAAAACGGGTCAGGCTACGACGTCAGGTCTTCAAAACGGGTCGGGTCGGGACTAAACCAAACAAATCCACAAACGAGTGGATAAACAAGATTTGAACGATCTAAACACGAGCAGCCCCGTGGACGAGACAGTCTTGAACGGAACGGGTCGGGCTCGAATGAGTCGGGTACGATTCGGGTCAACCCCGAGTCATAAGCAAACAAAACAAAAACAAAATGGATAAACAAGATCAAAATGATCTAACCAAGATCCGATCTGAACATTTCATATCAGATCGAACCCGAACAAGGACGGGGCGGAGACTAGCCGGGTCGGGTCTTGAAAACGAGCATGAACTTGTCTTGAAAACGGGACGACTCTTTACAAAAGAAAACAGATTCACATAAGAATGGATAATCAAGATCGGATCGATCAACCAAGATGTGAATAGATCACATCGAAACCAACAAAGCCAATTAGCAGAAACATAACTAAGATGTTTCGTCAAAGAACACTTGACCCAATGTCAAACGGACACGGATCTAAAAGAAAACGAGTCAGATCGAAGAAAAACGGCCCTCAAATACCAAGCAAGGCTAAAAAAACTTAGAGGGAGGCAGAGAACTTTTTTCGTGAAAGGACATGAAAGGCAGTGAGTGGTGGTGACGATCGGTACAGTGCGGAGAAGGCAATGCTAATATGTACTGGGTTGGGGCTTGGTTTGTGTAGTCAAAGAAAAGAGGGGCTGTGGTGTGTTTTAGAGAGAAGGGAAAGGAACTCTCTGTCTCTCTAAAACCCCATTGCCCAACGGTTCCAAAAGTATGAATATACAATTGAGAATGAAAAGTTATGGCAAGTATGGAGTTGGTGATTCATTAGTTATATGAAAATTGATAAGTTATAAAGTGTCCTTCAAGTGGCATAGATATCTGAATTAACATGCAAAGGAATTGAATAGTCCATTAAACATATACTTTGCTTCTTTTTTCCCTATGTGTAGTTTTGTCCATTAGGTTTTCCTACCAAAGTTTTTGGAGCAAACGCTGCATTTTTTTCCCTTCTTCTAGGTTTTTCTCCAGTAGAGTTTTCCTAGCAAGGTTTTTAACGAGGCAGCTGTGAGGATTAAAGAGACTTTGCAATTTTATTTGTGAAATATAAAGAAAATTTGTGTGACTCAGGGGGAGTATTTATAAGCAAATGTCTAGATTTTTCCCAATGAGGTTTTCCTAGCGAAGTTTGAATATATGATATGACACTATATGTGTATATTTCATCAGCCCGTTCAGTGCTTAAGACTTTAAGAAATGAAGAGAACTGGTATTTACAACATGCTTGAGTTGCAACTATTGATGAAGGGTGATGAAGCTCAATTGCAGCTTGCATACATAGCTTAAGGAATGAATCACCAAAGATAGACAAAAAAAGAAATTAAAACTTTGATGTAATCGGATCATATCGGGCTGGGGTTAATTTGTGATAGGTCACTTTGGGTTGGGTCCACTTGTTTTTGGGTTTGAGTCGGTTTCAAATTTCAATCGGTTCGGTTTTGGGTCACTTCGGATTAAAGTGGGTTTATATAGTCAGATCTAATTGGGTTCTAGTTTTTTTGGTTCGGGTTATTGGTCGTGGACCAGTTTTGCTTAGTCAATTGAAAATACCAATAATAAAGTAAAAAATCACTAAATCACATATATTTGTTGTGTAGAAAATTTTGTGTGAAACTGTTTCATAGATGAGACCGTATAATAGGGTTCATTATATTATATAGTAGTCGAAGGTTCATTATATCGTAGTCGAGAGTTCGTTAAAATCTAGTCTCATATATGAAACGGGTTCACCCAAATTTTTAATTTTTTTTTGTGCTAGTTATTATTTTTTTTATTCCTTGAACAATTAGTAGTTTCTCTGCTTTATTAATTAAGTCCACTACACCTCTCATCACTGAACACAATTTGTCTTTGTCCCAAACTCACTCGCATTCTCCAACCAACCAACCAAACCCAATGGACCACCCTCTCAAAAAGCGAAAACTCTACGACCCACCACCACCGCCTCCCCCACCATCCCAACCACCTCCACCTCCATCTCCACCTCCTCCTCCACCACCACCATCCGAAGAATCCGCCCCTCCCCCTCCCCCTCCCCCTCCTC
>ONZK01000367.1:54372-70138 GCA_900322385.1 Pharnaceum exiguum | reverse complement strand
CCAGAGGAAGTTCACCGCCGGTTACGTCACCAGGAGGAAATCCGCGCTGTTTACGAGAATTACAAGACCATCAAACGCTGTATTGCTCTAGCGAATGGGTCTAGAAATAGCGCTCGTCATATTCCTGAACTTGAACAGGCCTACCTCTCCCTCATTTCCTCCTCTCGAGGTTGTGCCCTCTCTCTATCTCTCTGCCTTTCTTTATTTCATTCTTTCTTTCTGTGGTTTCTTTATTAGTTTTGTTTTGCTATGTATAAGGAAAGGTGTGATGTTTTTTATTTTTGTTAAATTAGATATTCATTCGTTGCATGTATGATGATTTAATGATGATAGAGAATTGTGTGTTGCTTGGGTGAGTCTTATGTTTATAGTTTGTGCGGTCAATGTATATAATTTAGGGTTTTTTTTTATAGGTTTTTTGCCTGGTGTTAAATATGTTGGTGTATTTTGTGAAGTTAACCGTTGGCCCGTTGCGTTAGTAAATTAGGGATGCATTTTAGTGGAAAGGAAGAGGAGCAGCTGTTGGATATATTAAAAAGAACACAGAAAATTGTGTGAACCCGTTTAATATATGAGACTGCCAGAGTGGGCGTTAATGACCCATCGGGTTATTATTAATGACCCCTCTCACCGAGTCTCGTATATGACACAAGTTTTTCTCTAAAAGAAAACAAGGAAGGCTGAAGAGAAAAAGAGAATGAGAATGAGTTTGAAGGGTTCGTTTTTTTTTGTTGGGTTGGTAAATGGATGATGGCTTGATGGTTGGAGTTTAAGTTAGGGCGTTGCTATTGTTGCCATCTTAATTATGGACAATGCAAACTACAGCCTGTTCTGTTGATTGTTCGGAGGCTGTTGAGCAAATTAATGATGAAATCTTGTCTCCGTGTGTCGTGGTTTTAGCAATTAATGAACACATATAGGATGTGAAGGACTTGGAGGAGGAACTAGGGGTTTTGAGGGGTCTGTTGCTGTTGATGATCTTTTTACGTTTATTTAGCGCTATATATTGGTGTGTTGACTTCAGTGTGAAGTTATTATTTATCAACGTGTTTCCAACAACCGAAGTACTGATTTTTTATGATTCTTTGTTGGAATGTTGTATGAAACTATTAAACTTATATGGAATTTAGTGCAGACTACTCATTGTGTTGTGTTTTTTTTTTTTTTTTGCAAAACTAACTAACGTAATTATTACCATGGAGGCATGGACAGTAAATGTATTCTCTAAAAAAGGCCCGTCTTCCCCTAATTACGCTACTTATTCCTTGTCCAAGGCACATGATATCTAAGCGCTAGCAAGATAAAAATCTCCGATGCAGTTGGTATGGCTGAGTGATGGAGCTGCTTTTGCAGTTGTATTAAATTATGGGTTGCCGGGCCTGATTTTGTAGTTGTGTTTAATTAGATAACCTTGACAACACGTTCATGATGCATTGTCTGTCCTGAAAAACTCGAGCACAAATTAGGGCATACAAATTTTTCAACGCACCTTCAGTCTTCTTCTGTCTAACATTAAATTCTAGTAGTTTTTTAACGAAATCAACATAATAGGTAACATCATACAAATTACTCTAAACATTGGATACTGTGCAAACTTAGTTACTCCGTATTAAAGATCGCCATTGCTGCCTAGTCTCATTTTTACAATAAATTTAGGATTAAGATTCTCCGTAGTCTTACCGTCCTTTTGTTTTCATCAAGTGATTAATTTTGTTAGCTTTAAGGATTCAAAAATACTGTCATGCTTCTTGTTTGGTGTAAAGTAGTAGGATAGTTAATCTTTTCCATCGTCATAAATGACAAATAGCTTAGCAGCAATCCTTGGCAGGTATCTTGAACCTGGTGGATTCATGAAAATAAAAAAAGAGAAAGAAGGAATTAGTGGAAGAGCTGATCCATTCCATAAAAAAGTCTGATATATTTTCCGTGTCGTTCTTTTTCTTAGTGTGTGAACTTTAATGAAACCTTGTCCATGGAAATGCTGAAGTGAAGCAATCAAAGTTGTGGATGTTTAGTAAAAGCACTTCTAGAAGTCAGCAAGTCTTTGGTACAGGTACACCATGTGGATTTATGACTAATTAGAAAGGGAATGACTAATGACATTAAAAATGTGACTAATGATATATGTAGTAATACTAGTTATAAATCCACAAGGTGCACCCGTACACCGGGTGTACCTAAGAATTGGAGCTAGAAGTAAGTTACTTGAAGTTTGTTATTATGCTAGTTTTGTAATTGATAAAGCAGCAGACTTGTAGACGCAAACTCTCTACAGATGCTGATGTCCATTTAACAGAGTTATGAGGATTAGCATACTAGTTTCAGGATACATGTCCTGTGGGTCCAGCCTATTTAGATTGCTTTCTTTCTTCATTAATTTTTTAGTGGTTCAGTTTTTACTGAGGCACTGATAGGAAGTGCATATATCGGTTTCCTGTATAATAGCAGGGAAGGTATGAACAAATTCCTGACCCATTATACTCGAGTCTGCTGTAGTTTTTGTCTGAAAAATTGTCATGATTGTTCTTTTCCTATTTTTGGAAGATGAGATGTTCTGTGGATCCTCACTACCTTTGGAAGCAAGTATCTGGGTTTTGTAACTCCGGAGGACACAGTTGAGGAGGTGGAAGAACTATTTGGTTAACAGTAACAACAACAACAACAACAACAACAACAACCTGAGTGTAATCCCCATTCAACTATTATTTGGCTAATAGTAACAGTAGTACTCAAAATTACTGCGATGGAATTTTTTGATAGAGCAGAATTTTCTTCCCAGTTTTGGGATTAAGGCAATGTTTTTATTATTGTGTAAGAACTTCTGTTGTGGGCTTTTTTAGTTAGTTAATATTTTTGGCATGTTAGGTTGCAATATTGCATGCCACTTGTTTAGGTGCGTGTTACGAATATGATAGTTCATCATGGGCTGTGTGGGTCTCGGCCTATACAGCAGCAGTAGCGGCTTGAGGGGGATGGGGTCGAAGGTTGGGGAGGTGGTGACAATCTTAGGCTCGTGGAAAGCATGATGAGTAGAGGGGAAGCAGTTGTGCAAAATATGGTTTGGGGTGGCTTGTGAAGGATGATGGGAGTTTAGCCGAATATCATCACTATGTTTTCTTCATACTCATTACTCTTTTGTATGGCCAAATCCATTGTGACAATTACGGTTGAAGAAAAGAGGTGAAACAATGGTTGATGCCTTGGTGGCTTTTACTTTTAGAGTGTTGGTCTTTTACTATGTCTTCTCTGCAGTAAAAGAAAGTTTATTGTGGCTCTTTCAAAACAAAACATGGTAAAGTAGCACTTTCATAATTCTTTCTCTTAAAAGATTCTTTAACTTGCACTTTTCTAATGAAGCCTTTGCATGTTTCAATTGTCCAGTTTTCTCTTCTTCTTTTTTTAACGTGAAGGGGTGGGTAGGAGGGAGAGTTCTTTTAGTTATTTTTTTAACGTGATTTATTATCTTAATTTTTTATTGAGGTAACTTCATGTGCGAGTATTTCCCATCTGAACCTCATTATTTTTTTTTCTTAAGAGTGATGTAAGTAACACCAAATGCAATATTTTTCCTTTCCTTTTCTCCAATTGTACATGGAAATATGGAATTTAGAAGGAAAAAATATTTAAACAGAGAATTTCGGAGTTGCTTAGAGTTTGATAGCATTTTAGTCACTTATAAGTAGGCTTATTATGCTTATATTAGAACACTGAAAATAAAAAAACAGACAATTTCATTGAGACGGTGCTCACTTGTTGTGTAATTTTACTATTGTTGTATTTGAATGATAGAGATATAAGTAGTGGTACTCGCACCTGGATGTTTTTGAAAATTTGTAAATATGTAAATATGAAGTGAGATTGTAATTGTAATATTCCATGAGAGCAAAAACGGAGTGCTAAGTTAATTGTGGGACCTTATTTATGATAATCTTGTTAAATATAGCATATCTCTAAGCTTATAACTCGTATACATCTTTTAAAATTTACCCCAATAAGTGGTTGGAGTGATGTATCAAATGAAGAAAACCACGAGATGTCATAATGTTTAATAACAGAAGTGGAATGCTTAGGTTATTTAGGGAACTTATTTATGATGCTGCCGACTTTATGGGCTGAGATAATCGAAGCTTAAACCCATAATTAATTATAGAAACATGCAATTTATATAGATCTTATTATTTAAGATTCTACCTCTTAAAATGCTGTGTAGAATGAAGAAAATCCTGAGATGTCATAATGTCGAGAAAAAGTAGGAAATTAGATATGGTAATGTAAATATTCTCAATTAGGAGTAATACTTATTCCGGTGTGACATATATTTGAAACCTCCTGCAAAATGGTTGTTTTTTTGGTGAGTGGGATAGTTTTATGACTTTTATCATGCATGACGTGTAACTTGTGGAAGGGAGCCATGTTAAGAAGATGAGTGGTGCTAAGATGCATATGGTACAATGGATTACGAGCATACAAGGGATACGTTGAGAAATGACACATGAGAGAGAAGGTTGGAGTAGCTCCCATTGAATATTAGATGAGAGAACATTGCCAACGTAGGTTTGTGCATGTGATGAGAAGGCTTTGGGATACCCTAGTGAGAAGGATCAAAGGATAGGCAATGAACAAGTACCGAGGGGAGCGGCAAAGGGTCCTCATGAGACTTGGATGAGGGTGATTCAGTTTATATGGCTTTACTTGACTTGGATGAGAGTATGGCTGGAGATAGGAGGAGATGGAGAGAAACGATCTAAGTAAAGGACTTCATTTGAGGATTAAGGTGACACCTGTGGGTGCACTCGTGTGTGCTTGTGTGTTTTTTGGTTTATGTGGGATGTGTGTGCTTGTATGTCCGTGTTCGCTGTGGGGGTAGGGGTTGTTGTGGATTTGTGTGTGTTTGTTTGTTTGTTTTGTGTACATGTATACACCACGAATGCCGTTAGCCGACTCCTATCAGTTTTGGGATTAAGGCGATGGTATTGTTGGATTTTCATTTCAGTCTTTGTCTCATGTTTGCTTGGGCCATTGCTATATATTATCCTCACTCCAGGTGTAAATAGAGTAATAAGGATTTATTGGGCTGTTTTGTTATTTTAACGGATCAGTTTTATGATTTTATCACTTTAAAATTTGTTCTCCTTTGATCTTGTTGTCCATCTTCAAATGCTGGACTTGTATCATATTTACCTTGTTTTTAAAATTTAGAATTTAGTGGGTGATGTTTGCTCAAAGAAATGATTGTGTTGTTTACTTTTAGATACTGTCTGACAGGTTTGTTCCCTTGTCTTTACCTTATCTTTTCAATTAGTAAGTTTCTTTTTATCCTAACTTGAAGATAAGAACACAAACATGTAAAACCTTTTGGATTAGGTGGAATAGACTTGTAGTCTTCAAAATTTTAGGATTTAAGCATCCTTACAAGATGCTGTTGTTGTAAAACTAAGATTCAGTAGTCATCTGTTTTGTGGGAGAGATTTGGTTACTGTACTTCTCCTTTCCTTTTTTTCCATTAAATCAGAGAACCGTTTAATCAGAGTTATAGTGAAGTTGCTTGATACTGGGATCTTATATGTCTAACCTTCTAAATCACAATATAAGGCCTGCCATGTACATTGATAAGTAAACAGAGAGATGTAGCATAAGTACAACAGGCAATTCATTCTGAAGGACTAAGGCTGTGTTTTGTTCGTCTGTAGTGCTACAGTTCTGTTTTTTTCAATTCAGTTCAGTTTTTTCAATTAAGTTTAGTTTTTTTCAGTTCAGGTAATCAGAGACGAATAAAACACACCCTAACTAGGGTCTGTAACTCTGTATGGAAAGAGGCAAAAGGAAGAATAGTAGACCTGAAGTTTACTTCCACATTGATGATTAGTTGCTGCTTCCTTATCATTTTGTAATGAAAGAGAATCTTCTGTTGCTATTTTCCTGGCCCAAATATATAGGTGGCTTCAGCTTATGTTTCTATAGTGTGGTTTGATTTTTCTGATTAAAAAACTCGTGTTTTAGTTATTTCTTGTGGCAGATCCTGACAGACAAAGAGGATTTGAATAGTGAACTGTTGAAGAGAGCTACCTGAGGTTCTCTCCTTTTCATTGTTTGGGAGAGGGCGCAGTGGGGCATAGATGTTATGTATGAGTTTTAGTTTAAGTTCTAGTCATAAATTTCACTGATATCTCATGTTGAAGGCTGGTGAAGTACCTACTAGGTGTTCCTTTGGATGGAAATCCGAGATCTCCGTTTTATTGGGAGTCTCTCATCCGTCGAATCTTAAGGTGTTTGGACAAATGAAGGGAGCTTATTTCTCATTAGGCTTCCGGATCACTTTAGCTAATGCCTTTCAAGAATTCCTCTTTACTACTTCCCCCTCTTTCAGTGTGAGTACATGCAGCAGAAATTAAGAAGATGATGAAAGATTTTTTACGGTCAGGGGTTGGAGATGAGAAGAAAGAACATCTTCTGAGTTGGGAGACGGTATGTCGGCATTAGAGTAAGGGAGGTTTGGGATTCGGAAACTTGATCTCTAAAACATTTGACTTGCAAACAAGAACGACAAGTTTTGGCAGTGTTTCATTGAAACCAATATGGTTTGCAGTACAATGGTTGGGATCCCAATGTGGTGCCTGTCACTCATACATTTACATGGGAATTCATATCTCAGATTGCGGTATATTTTAATCCACTTCTTACATATATACTGGGGAATGGGCATATTATTCAGATTTGGGAGGATGTTGGAGGGGAGATGTTTCCTTTGCTAACAAATACCCTCGAATGTGTCAGCTCTCCTTCCTTCATGGATTCTATGTGGTGGGTGGGTGGTGGAGTTTGCATTTAAGAAGGGATGCGTATGATTGGGAGATGGATAAGATCACTGGTATGTTTTCAGTGTTAGGAGTTAACCTCACTAATGTGCCTGATGATTGAGTTTGCAGAGGGGAACTTCAGTATTCCTTAGAACATGTTAGCTAGCTACACCGTCTTCCAGTCTTCTCATTGTCTAACTTCATATGGAATGCAGAGGTGCCTTATAAGATTAGAAGATGTGTATGGACTATGGTCAGGGGTAAATCTGATTTGATCCAGACGACCTATCTGAATCTGTCTCTTGATATCTCTGTCATGTGTCGACAAAGTAGCTAGAATGGCAACCATTTGTTTCTTCTTTATGAAGTGGTATCGTATCTTTTTTAGAGAGTGTGTCTTAGAGATTGTTTGGCGTTGGAGGAAAACGTTGGGTGTGCTCATCACACATTCACACCCATTTGCAACAAAAATAGATTGGGTTAGGGGGTGATAAGGAGTGCCAGGTTCTATGGAGATGTGTATATCTAGCCTTTGCTGCTTATGGTTATGAGGAATGCTCGGGTTTTTGATAGAGTTTCTCTCAATAGAGAATCTTTGGGATAGGGTGACTTTCTTGACTTCATTTTGGGCCAAATTGATAGTTTTTTTAGTACTCCCATTACAAATTTCAGGACAGTTCCATCCGTGGGTGATGTAAAAATTGGGCACTGCTCATCATATCATCTTTTCCGAGGATTACTGGAGGGAAGATGATCCTTGTGTGTGCGATTACAACAAATTTATAACTTTTTAACCCTTCATAATGCCCTCCGTATTAGTCTTCTATTCTGGGAATGGTGGAGGAGTTTGGGACCTTCATTTATGGAGACTTCCCCATTAGTGGGAAATTGAGGAACTTTGTAGTTTACTTTTGATATTAGTGTGTGTGCACTTATCAAATGTGGATAATCAACGGTTATGGACTAGTGAGTCTTTTGAATTCACTTTTAAGTAATTCCTTACTTTGATTAGTGGGCTTGAGACAGTCTTTTCCTGTGATGAACTATGTTTGGAAGTTTATGGTCCAATTAAATGTCTGTGCTTTTTGTTGAACCATGGTGTTGGGTTGCTTCAACACGAACGATATGCGACCATGTCGGAGACCTGGGGTATTTATTTCACCAGACATTTGTGTTATGTGCAAGAAGGGTAATGAGACAGGCCCCATTTGTTCCTTTTATGTGAGGTGGCATATACTCTATGTCTTTGTGACATAGACTTTTCCAATTGGCGGGTGGTGTGGTCTGGGTTTGTCTAGATTGTAATAATTGACTCTTAGTTGGTGTCATCCATCCCATAGATTACAAGTAGATTTTTTGGCTACTCTGTGGGCTTAAACTTGTGGGAAGTTTAAGGAATATCCTCTTTTGGATATTCAGCGCAACCGGTGCATATTGTAATTTTTGTTTATAAGCTAAGAAGATGACTTGTCCTGTAAATCTTATTCTTGGTTTATTTTAACACAAATTATTTTTCTATCCAAAAAAAAAAGTTGGAACATAATTGGGGGAAGTAATAAAATCTTATCAAGGGCCTCTCATGTACCTGTAATAGTTATAATAATAAAACTTTATCTTTTTTAAAAATTGAACTCATATGGAATTTACTGGTCCTTGCAGGTTGTTGTAGTGTTCAACGCATCTTGTCTGAGTTTATCCCTAGGTATGCGTCATACTGCCCTACCGCTCTTGAAGCTGCAGTGCAAGTTGTAATAAATATGCACAACTGGAATGTACATGTGATAAGCTGTGGAGAAGATATTGACGGAGTTGCGTTTCAGACTGTGAAGAACTGTGTTATCGGCCTGGTTGAAATATGCTATGCTGCCTCAGTGGAAGCACCTTCTTCTTCTGTTATCCAAGGAATATGCTCTGCTGTGTTTCTCAACGTAGCTACCTTCTTCGCGTCCTCTCTTGAGGGGAAAGATATTCTTCAAATGATAGGTACAGAAAGTCTGAAAATGCAAGACTCCAATGATACCTTTACTCATTTTAAGCAGAGGATATTGCAAGAAGGCGCTTCTCCTCTTCTTAAATTACTGAAGTTTCGAGCATTATGTCTTCTCCGAATCCTATTTCTATGTCCTAAAGACTTAATCGGTGCTTGTTTTGAGCTCTTCAGCAACTGTGGGGTAGACGGTCTTAGTAGGGAAGGAAAATACTTTCTTGGTCAGCTGTTCGTTGCAGTCAACCTTGATGCAGTTTGTTTTGACCAGGAAAACGAAGCAAGTAAGGTGTCTGAAGCTAGTAGTAGCTATATGGACGTGGACGCAGGAGTTGATGATGGTATTTCCAGAAAGCCAGGTTCTGATCCGCGGCAGACTGAGATGAAGAAAATGGGTTTACTTAAATGCTGCTTGCTGGGACTGGTATGGTTTTTGAGTTGTCTAATTATAGTTGTTGTGGTCTTTGCCTTCTGTGATTGGTTCGTCCTAGGATGTTACTTAGAACAAGTGAGCCTTGAGAACAGAAATTTAGTGTATTGAGAATGTGTCACTGATCAGTTGCAGAAATATGGCGATGGTACTGATTGCTTTGCTTTTCTGCTCCTAGTTCTACTCGTAATCATATTTATCGATGAATTTGGTCTTGTCCTTGAAGTTTAAACTCCGTGCTACATTTTAACCACCCCCTAGTGTTTTTTCTTTCTCCGAATTTCTGTCAAATCCTCTTTCTCTGTCACCCCTCCCTCCCTCCCTCATTCTCTCCTCCCCAAGTGCGGATCTCAGTATGATAGTTATGTTACTATGCTTCTTTATTTTACCTTGACCACCAACAAAAGAACTTTTCTTTTTTCTTGCTCTTTTGTCTTTCTCTTGTGAGTGAATTTAAAATTGATTTTGTTTAAAATGATTTCCATCTACATAGTCTGTTCCTTGATGGAGATGGTTTCAGATGTCCTTGCACGAAGTTGATTTGTCAATTTGCAGTTCGTTGCTGTCCCTTTTGATGCTTTGCATATACCGTTTGATGTTTCAATCCTTTACATGTAATCAAATGTGAAATATCTCTTTTCTTTGTTTCAGGTCCTTCAGCGGAATCCTTCTTTGAAGAATTGGATATTTCAGAGGTACTGGAGCCTACAGAAATCAGCAGCTCCTGAAGCTGTGTCTAGGGTCAAGGTTGCTTTTGAAGGAACTTTTGAATCTTTTGCTGAGCGACTCAGAATGCAGGTTCTTGAAGATATTGATGACGGTTCAGATAGATCTATGTTTGTAAGTAGGCAATACTTTCCAAGCAGTACCTCCAATCAACGCAGCCCCATTGGTGAAATGTCTAGGAAAGATTCGCGCTTGAAACTTCAAGGTAAGTCCTGCACGGATGAGTTGATTCATTCGGGTCATTATTTAAAGCGCCAGGGTTCGACAGTTTCACATGAAAATGATCACCACTCGAATGGGAGCTATAATAGTAATAGTGGAAGCTCGAAACGCCTGACCATTGATTGCAACGAGCAAGGAGACACATCCCATGCCTGGTTATCCAAGCGAAGGGCACACCATGGCGAGGGTCTTTTTTCACCTGCTGTGGGAAAACATGCTCAAATAAAGAAAGGTCCTCATCGAGATAAGGCAGGTGTCAATTCATTTGGACTCTCCATTGGAGTGACCGAGAGCAGTGTGCTTGGAAGTGCTTCTGCTGCCTCTTTTTCAAGTACGTCTCACCAAGTTGTGTGGTACTCTGATGGGGACCCGGCAGCTATGGATGTGTTTTCTGCTTCTCATCAACTTTGGTTGGGTTCTTTGGCCCTGGACATATCTGAAGCTGCTGTAAGGTTTGAATGCGAGAGATTTGGCCCTGTAGAGAACTTATCTTTCTTCCCTTCAAAAGCATTTGCTCTGGTCTATTACAGAAACATTCTTGATGCCGCAAAGGCTCGTGAATACATGAGAAGATATTCTCCTTGGGGTTACCCAGTTCGTGTCAAGTTTATGGATGTTGGAATGGGAACAAGAGGAGCTCTCAATGGTGTGGCCGTCGGTTCTAGTTGTCATGTATATGTTGGTAATATTTTGAGCCTCTCTGCGAAGGATGAAATTTTGCGGGAAATCGTCAAAGCAATGGGTAGAGCCCCTCGTCAGGTTACAGAACTGACCAGTGAAGGTGCATTACTTTTGGAGTTCAACAGTCCTGAAGAAGCTGCTAATGCAATGGCATTTATGCGGCAGTTCCGTTGGGGAAGTAGCAATCTCACACCTAGTAGTGGTGCTGGGACAGGTGATATGTCAAGATCACATCCGACATATTGGAGTACAGCACCAAATTCTTTCAACAGCCCCTTAGGAAATGCATATAACACAATGATCGGCTCACCTAATGGTCCAACATTTGCTAGCCCTTCTAATAGGTTTGATTTCTCTCGCCTCCCCTGCGTCTTCTGGAAAAAAAACTACATTGTACGATAAGGAGAGAGAAATCCATCTATGTGCTTAAGCCTCTAGCCGTTTTTGTTACTATAACTCAGATTATTTAACATCACTTCGCATTTAAAAAAGTAGCACCCTTTAACTTCTCTCTAACAGTTAAGACTGTGAGGGACTTTATGTTTGTCCTATTATAGGACATCCACGTTTCATGATGAATATTTGTATTTCTGTACAATGTGCATAATGATGTTCATGTTGAGGGATTCCTACTCTGAGAATTTTGCGCATTTTTATTCCCTTAAATATCTCTGTATTGAGAGTGAGATTCAAGACGAAACTTTATTTCTTTTCTCTTTGTAAAAGTGTTTTATCCTGACTTGCCTCTAAATTCCAGGATGCATCATACTGCCAGTTCGTTTAAATTGAAACCTGAAGGTGTGAGTCCAAGTTTTGCATCTCCTAGACCAAGTTTTGAGAATCAAGGCTTCTTCACACAAGGTGGACAAGTACCTCAGATGAATTTACCTTCCTCTGGTTGTTCAGATACGCCTGGCATTTCACGCAGTCAAGGTTGGTATTTCTTGTAACATAAATTCATAACATGATCGTTGTATCCTTCGCTATATTCTTCTGTTCCTTATTAGTTATCAAATTACTTGTTCTATTCATAATCTGACAACTGATTCTGGGCAAAGATAGTTTTTCTGTTCCGTGCTTGTGGGATATTCGATCAATAGTCCTTCCCCGGCCCGAAAACCCCATGAAGCCAGGAGCCGTCATTTGGCTGTCTCATTGATGTACTGGCATTCTGTTTCAGGTTCACTGCATGGTCCATCAGAGCAGATGTGGATGTACCAGAAACAAGAGTTTGAGCATCAACCTGCACCAGGGCCTGTTACGGGCACATCCATCGCTACACAACAGCCAGTGATTGTCCCACCTCAGTCAATTCAACCAACATTATATATGCAACCCATTTATCCTCCTTCTAATAGTTCGTGGGATCTACATGGTTTAACTCACCATGCAGCGTTTAACCCAATGCCTCCAACAGTTACTCCTTCTGGTATGCATAGTATCTCTGTTCCTCCTTATGCGCAAGCTTCAGTTGCCCCATCATCGCAGGTCCAGAGCAGTGTGATCCAGCCGTATGGCCAAATGGTCCCCCAGCCCATTGCACCCCCTATTTTACTGTCAATGCCTACGCCTCAATCTGCTATGCCACCTCCATTACCCCCTTCGCCTCCGGTGGTCCCTCCTCCACCCAGATCTCCTCCTCCACCTCCACCTACTGACGAAACATTAAAAGCAGTTAGCATGGGAGGTAGCGTGAAGATTGAGTGGCAGGGCACACTCTCTAAAAGTGGAGTTCATTATTGCACTATTTTTGGCCATAGGGTTGATTCTGATACTTGCAAATACTCAACTTCTGTTTCAGAGCCCACTGGGTAAGATATAAATAACCTAGAACTACAGAGTTCTCAATAACCTGCTTTATATTGACGGATGGTTCTCTATTTCGTGCAGGTGGCCAGTGAAATTAGACATGACAAAACGTACAGATATACGCCATGTTAGAACTACATTTTCCAATACCCCACCACATAGAGTGAGTATTATTGCCTGTTACTTTTGACTTGTAAAGTTTTGAAAGTTATTAAACGAGTTAAACTTGTTAGTTCAGTTATCCAGGCTATATGATAGATCAAGGTGACCTATTATCTCTTGAATTCATTGCATGGTCAATTTGTTCTCTTAATATTGGTATGCGTAATTGGAGGAAAATTATTTGCTCTTGTTGGTCACTTGATGAATTGACGGGAATTAGTTGCCTTCTTCTGTTTTTTTTTGGGTAATATCAATGGCTGCAATGCAAGGATTGTTAGTTGAATACTTGAATGAGATTGGGTTTGGGTTTTATGACTTAATTTCATGCTTAATTATGTAAAAGATTTTGATTATGTTGAATTGGTTCTCTATCACCAAGAACTTCGTGATTCACGAGTCTTAACTACTTCTATTTTCAATTATGTTACCTTTGGAGGGCCGAGGGCATTAGTAATTAGCTGTGTGGCAGTTAATCATCTTTGTTCAGTAATTAACCTTTTTAAAGTGCCATTGGTGAAGTGGGATATTTGTCCACCCAGTTCTTTTAGGCTCAGTGTACTGACTACTGACTTAGACTGATATTCTGTGTAGTTAGCCAAATTCTTTCACTCTGCACCCCCCTCCCCCTTCACGAACACAATACACGCACACATTATGGTTATCAGGTTAACCCAAAAGGCCTTATCCTTTTTATCAGTAAGAATGCTACTCCCTGTATCTCATGATCATCTTTTCTACTCTGCCTCCCGCGTTAACCTCCACCCTATGTCTGTCTCCTCACCTATTAGTCTAAGCATGGTCTAATGCTATTGTAGAGTGTGTTTGTGGTGCATACAAGCTTACAGAGTAATGGCAAGGGACAACAAAGCTATTATCATTCAAGGAAATTTCCTTGGCTCACAGAGATTGTCGGATTATTTGTATCTTGTAAATGTCATTAGAAAAAGCTCTTTTTTCATAGATGGGAGTTCGTTGAGGTTCTGGTTCTCCAATTTTCAAAGAACCTTCTTGGCCAGATTTTGAAGCTTAATGTGGGCCAAGGCCCAAGAGGTGGGGGGCTGAGACTAGGGTATTAACTTGAGGCATGGAGTGTGGACTTTAAAGGTGAATTCTGTTGGTATATGTTTTTGTTATGAACAGTGTTGTACCTTACAGGGTATGAAACTGTAGGGGCGATGAGTAAAGGAATGAGACTCGAAACTTTTTTAATTGGATGAATGAACTTTTATTGTCTCAAATTAAAGGAATTATGAGTGGACTAAATGGGATGGCTGATGTACTATCTTTATATTTTAACAAGACCAACAGCAGTAATGAGGCCATATCTTCATTATCTTTCATTTGAGGAATGTAGTTCTCTCTAACAACCAATCTGAAACAGTTTTGTATCAAACCGGGTACAAAATTGCTGGGTATGAGAAACATGGCACCTTATCGCAAATCGTGCTACACTATATATGAATTCTGATATCTGGATAAGCAGTTTCCATTGGTATAGATCAATGCATGAAACCTAGGATGAAATGGGAGCGGAAGGGAGTGGATAGAGTTTCTGATTATTTGCAGCTAGACAAAAGGAGGAGTATGGGGCAGGTTTCTTCAACCAGTCACCTGGATTTAGCTACTACCTGTGACCTAAACTATGCTTTGTTATGGAACTAATGAGATAATGCGCTGCGGTTGCCTTGTGCCCATTATTGCAGATATGGGGCAAGTTTAGGTAGTAGAAGTGTAGAACCACTTCTTGACAAATCTTTCCTGCTAATAACCGACTAAATCTTAACCGGTAAGTTTGAAATTCGAGAGTAACAGTTAATCCCATCAATAATTTTTTGACTTTTTGAAATGACGGGTTTTTGACCAACCATCTTGTAGTCGGTACTACTATTCTTCCTGATGTAGCTTTTCTCGAAATCTGTTACCAATGATCTTTAAAAAAATAAAACAAAAAATTTAACAAGTGTTCGTTCAGTCTGCAATCTGCATATATTAATTCTTCTTTGTCTCGATGAAGTTTAATTTCACTTCACATAAATTGTACATTTAGGTTTTTTTGAAGGTGTTTGATTGATTTTGGAGTGGCTATTTTTATTTTGGATTATCCAGTACGTGATGTAACTCTTCCGAAGATGTTATAATTGTCTCGCATTTGGAGCACACTGCAAATAGTTTACTTGTGTGCGTCAATGATCTTACTCTTTACTTGGTCCTCCTGTTTCTGTACCTTTTTCCCATGTGGTGCTTGTTTTCTCCGATTTTAAGAATTTCTATCGCTATCTGGCTTTTTATGTTGATTGGTGCCATAGTTACCATTCCATGATAAAATGATTCTTACTTTTTGGTTGCATGTTGCAGAGAGAAGTATGTGTACTGGTACCATCTTCAGTGGCTGATCGTAAAGGAGTAAGTATCTTCACATATTTGTTATAAATCTCCCAATTTATAGCTTTCTGTCTAGTTTTAACTAGAAAAGGGGTCAGGCATCATACATTTCTAACCTCCTCAGACCCATAAAGAGTCAGTATGTCATTGGATTGTTGTATAATTGAGCATTACAATATGTTGATCATCGATGATATCTATTTCACTGAAGTGGCTGTTGAAACCGAAAGGGGCTGGTGAAGTACCGAAGTGGCATAATCCAGCCTTTGCCTTTTAGCTTGATCAACAAGTGTTGAAATCCGTCTGTTAGTCTATTAATGCTCTTATTGTCGTGGTCGTCAAAGTCTATGTCTCTCGATAAGGGGAAAAATGTTTTCTAAAATCCACTGTTGAGATAGCTTGTACGCTATCACTGCTTATAATAATTTTTTGTTCGCAGTGAATTCACATACTTTTTCCATCTTTTCTTACATGGTAGAACCTACTTTTAGTATTTTGAGATTATCAGAGGACATGATTGACCCTGTCAATTTTTCTAAGATGTCAAATAGATGCGGCTGTTTTCATAAATTC